>QAXK01001518.1:0-41421 GCA_004335735.1 Chlorella sp. KRBP
TACTGAGGCGTCTGCTGCCCAGTGCTCTGCATGAGGACACGAGCACACGCAGTTGGCAAGGTGTGAAGGTGGCCACGAGGCCCTGAGGCTCGCGTTGCTCCACGAAAGTGTCGCAAGGTGACGCACCTGGTACAGGCGCGCCTGCAGTGCCTGCGCCAGCAAGTCCCCTGTGGCAGACAAGCTGCCAGACGTCAGCGCTGCCTTCCATGGCCCCTGCCAGCCCTGCAGTGCATGGCTCAGCGAAGAGCAGCACGGTCTTGCGCAGGATCACCGCACCAGTGATGGATGGCGCACGGCGTGTGCCATGATGCGCATGTACCTGTACGCGCTCCAGGTAGGAGCCGCGCCCAGTGCTGCCTGCAGATGATGAAGCAGAAGCGCGCTGGCTCTGGCCGCGAGCCGAGTTCAGGTGCCGCCGCCAGTGCCACCCGCCTCCGCCTCCTCCGCCGAACACGAGCGCGCGAGCGTTGCTGTGCATTTCTATTCGTGGGAGAACTGTGCAGGTTGCGAGCTCCTCGAGTTCTCATACATTTACGAATGTAATAGAGTGGCGGACAGCTCGAACTTGCGTGCACAGGCGCTTGACAGCGGATGACAGCAGGAGCACGGTGCAGGAGGTGCTGGTGGCAGCGTGGTGCCGGCGCAAGGCGAGCAGCTTGAGAGCCAGTGGTCAGCCACAACCGGCGCAGCACCCGCAAGTGGGGCTGATGGACCACGTGGCGGACATCGCGCGGCTGCACGCCAACACCAAGCACCTCCACTGGTGGGGGCAGGACGCCGCCACGACACCCAGCGCGCCACCAAGAACCGACGTGCACACCGCAGCAATGGCTGTGCTGCTCGCTTCCAGCAAGGCCAGGCGCATGGCTGACACCCTCCTAGCCTCTGATGGGCGCGCTGCACGTCTGGACGCTGGGGGACAGCAGCTGTGGGCGGAGCACCTGGCGGCAACAAGCCTGGTGCTCGCGCGTGGAGAGCCGCAGGGCCATGCGTCTTCATCCTGACCCCGTTGAGTGTGCGTGCAACTTGTGTGCGGTCATGATGAGGTCGCAGGCATTTCGTGTGCGCACAGTGGCGGTCAGCGGTCAGCAGGCGCCCTGCCAGCACCTGGACCACGGCCCGCTGGGTTGCCAGTGCCAGCGCCGCCTCGCCCACCACCCCGGCCTCCAAAGCCACCACCACCTCGCCCGCCAGGCGGGCCGCCACGGCCGCCCTGCACGCAGCAACAACAAGCAGACAAAGCACGCGTTGCAGCACCCGCCCCGCGTCAAGTGACCACCTCACACTGCTCAGCTGAGTCCCATGCCGTCCTCACCCTGCCACCGTGGTGCTGAGGGTTGCCCGCTCCAGGCCCCCGACCAGGTCCTCCACCGAGGTTGCCCGCGCCACCGCCGTGCCCACCCCGGCCACCCCCACGCCCTCGGCCGTACGCGCCGTGCCTGATGCCGCCCAAGCCGCCAAACGTCTCCATGTCCAGGCGCTTCTGCTCCTGGAGCTTGGTGCGCCAGTCGTTGGGGGCCCCAGGCGCGCCGGCACCCAACGCGTCGCACGACAGCAGGTCAAAGAAGTCATCCTTCTTGTAGCTGGGATCGCCGGCATTCACCTCCTGCGGCAGAGCACAGATGACCAACAGCAGCGGTGTCCAGCGTCCGCTTGGCAACTCGGCGGCACCGGTACGTCAAGGTCAGGCTGCCGACCAGGTCACTGTGCACGCTGACACACCTTTGCCACGTCCTCCTTGTTGAACTTGGTGTTGGCCGCCTCGAAGTCATAATCCTCCTTGGGCACAGGCACAGGGGCGGGCGCCGCAGGGGGGCGGGGCTGACCTGGCACACCCGCAGGCACACCATTGCCACGGGGCGCACCGTTGCCCATGGGTGGGCCACGCCCTCCGTGTCCATGGGGCCCACGGCCCCCACCCCCACCAGGCCCACGGCCATTGTCCATCGCGTGACCGCCACCAGGGCCCCTGCCGCGACCGCCGCCTGCACCAGCACAGCACCACGAATGGCATAAGGGCTCTGCTACCGGGATACTGAGCAGCATGATGTGCACAGCGCACCATCACCAGCAGCTGACCTGCGGCTTGCGCCCATGAGGAGGGCTTGGCTGGTGGAGGGGGAGGAGGAGGTGGCCCCTGCAGGCCAGGTCCTTGCTTAGGCGCCACGCTCACGGTGGGCGCGACGGCGGGTGCACCACCGGGTGCAGGCGCAGCGTGCCTTGCGGGCCTGCTGCAAAACATCAACAGGAGCAGGCACACGCAGTCGATGACAACCCCCATAGCAGTGCAGTTTAACCCGACATGCGTGCACACTCACGGTGGCGCGGGCTGTGATGGTGGCGCAGCAGGAGGTGGTGGCTGCTTGTATGCTGGGCGAGGTGGTGATGCCGCTGCTGCAGAGGGCGCTGGAGGCACCGACCACTGGTTTTGACCTGCGCCCAGGGTGGCAAACCAAAGATGAGGACAGCGGCTCGGTAAGCGAAGCAAGCACCTGCTCGCTGATGTGCTGCCTTGGTATGCCATGCCACTCACCATAGAGGGGAGAGTAGGATGGCGGAGGCGGCGCTGCCGCTGGTGGTGGTGCCCATGGCCCTCCCTGTGGCGCGTGCGCAGGCTGCGTGCAGGCATCACATAGAGGAACGACGGTCAAGATTTGGTGGCTGGCTGTCGTGGCCAGCCACCATAGGACCATCGTGTCAAACGCACCTGTGGTGGTGCACCATACGGAGGCGCATGGTAGCCACCGTAAGGGGGTGGCGCCTGCGCACAGGCGTGCATTGACAGGCGTACAACATGTACCCAGGAGCCACCCGGGAGGTCGCGGATCGCGGCGCCCCTCAGCCCCATTAACCCGCGCTACGCACCGGTGGCTGTGGTGGTGGCGCAGGCTGCTGCTCCAGCACGGTCAGGTCCTTGATCTCACCAGCTGCACAGCAACCACCACCGCACGACGCACGGACGCACAGCGTGGTGGCCGGGTGGCCACTGCGCACCCCCAGACAGGCACAGCATCACATGGATCACCGTTCCCCACAGCAGCTGGCACTGCTGGTATGCGCTGCAGACGCTGCGTGGCAGCTCCTCCGCGCGCTGCACCTTTGAAGAGGATCAGCTCGTAGACCGTGTCGCTGGGCGGCTGCGGCGCCAGCGGCCTGCGCCCTTCATCTCCGAATGCGCGCACTGCACGCAAGAAGGGGCCGGCAAACGCGTGCACGAATGTGGCATTCGTTCGTGCCCGACGATCTGGACGCCAAAGGCCACACGACGCCCCACAGCGCCTCACCATCCCTCAGCGTGAGCGTGCTGGACTCGATGCTGATGCTGGTCAGCGTCCTGCGGCCAGTGGCGTGCACAATCGGCCGCACGGACGGCTTTTGTCCACCGTCAGCATCGGGGACGAGAAGCCCACAACAGAGCTCGCCACCAGCACGCCGGCACGACCAGCTGGGAGCTGCGCCTCTGTGATCATGCTGGCTCCACGCCCAGGAGCCCTCGCAGGATGCGCGCCTCGAGACCTTGCCTCTCACCCCGCGTATCGGTTCTCATTGCTCGTCACGAGCGAGATGCGGCTGCCGATGTACTGTTCTCCCATCTTGCCAGGCGTGGGAGTGGGCGCAGAGGAGCGATTTGCTTCTCCTTCTAAGACCCTCTGTGCCCTGATTTGCTCACAACGCAAAGCAGCAAGAAGAGCCTGCAGAGCTGACACAATGGCGGGGCAGTCAGCCAAGAAGCGCTTGGAGGAGAACCGCAAGCGGCTGAACCTGCTGCGGGGGCTGCAGGTGGCGGGCTTCGCGTGCCAGCTGGTGGTGCTGCTGCTGGCGGTCAGGCGGGGCTCGTGGACGTTTAGCACGGTGGCCGGCGTGGTGGTGACGACGGCAGCCACCACCCTGTGCTACACGACCATTGCCAAGATTGCGGCGCCGGTCTACGACGCGCAAGGGGAGCTGCTGGACGGGGGCGGCGATCTAAACCGGGGGGGCATCAACAACTACGCGCACGACGTCCTCTACGTCACGTCGTTTGTGCAGGTGCCTGCTGGCTGAAGGGCAGGGATGCGCTGGGGCAGCGCGACACACGCGGCAGCGCAACTCACACACGTTGTCCACCTGCACTGAACTCTGGGCAGGTAACGACGCTCTTATCCAGCTGGTTCTGGCTCGTGCTGCTGGTGGTGCCTGGCTACGCACTGCTCAAGCTGACCGAGCACGTACGTCGGCCGTGCCGTTTGATGCTCTGCGAGCGCTCCAGCTTCCCAAGTCAAGTGTGCTGACAAGGGTGCTGCCCCGTAACCCTGTCGCCGCAGGTCATCATCCCATGGATCAAGTCTGCCAACGACGATGGCGACGCAGGCGGGCATGGAGTAGACGAGGCAACACGCAAGAAGATGCAGCGGACGGAAGACCGGGCGCAGAAGCGCCGCATGAAGAACTTCCGCTGAGGCCTTGCTAGTATTGTGTGCCCACTTGCCAATCTTGCAACTTGCGACACGGGTACTATGCAAGCCCTTCTCGACCCCCCGCCCCTCTTCTGCTACTGCTGCGTGGGCTCCTCAGGGTCCACGACTTGGAACTGCAGGCCCTGCGCCCGCCGGTAGTCGTGCGTGTTGTGGTCCACCACGTTAGTGTCGGCCAGCTCCAGATTGTAGAAGTCCATGTGCGGGTGACCATCAAACAACGGCCCGGCGTGCCATGTGCCCTGCGCAACCAGCCAGCAGAGGTAGTGAGCAGCATGAGCGAGCACTGAGTGCAGCACGAGTGGCCGCCGCACGACGCCGTTTACACACCTTGTTCATCTTGACGTACGTGCCGTGCGGGATGCGGAAGACTCTGAGGTCTGCTTCCTGCGGGAAGTTGGCCACGCTGCCGGATGGCTTGGCCACCGCCATGTACCAGTGGCCAAACGGCGCGAGCACACCCAGGCACTGAGTCACCTGCACAAGCGTGCCAAGCGGGCAGCACGTCACGATCTGCAGGACCCCGCGCGACGTGGTGACCCTGCCCTGATGGTGGACGCTGCACCTTGGCGTGGTAGGTGATGCGGCTGAAGGTGAGCCCCCTCCTTGGTAGCCGCATGACGTAGAAGCGGGGCCGGCCAGCATCAAACCCCTCAAGCTGCGCGTCCTGCTCGTCGAACTGCTTGCCGTCGTCCGTCACGCCCACCACCTGCACGCGCAGCAAGACCACGGTGATCCTGCAGTCCTTCACTGTGCCTGCTGCTGCTCTGCTCCCTGCATCTGTGGACCACCCGCTCACCTGCCCAAAGGGTCGGAAAGCCTCGACCGTCAGCGGCTGGGCCACGAGCTGACGCGTCGTGGGTGCGTCTGCTGCTGCTGACTGCGACGCCGCTGCCGTGGCTGCCATTGGCGCAGCTCCTCGCGCTCGCCTGCAGGGAGTGTGGCTCGGGCTGCAGGGACTGCGGTGGAGCTGCTGGCGGGACAAGGGGTGAATGCTTGCGTGCATTCTGGTGTGCGATTGCCAAGTTTTGCTGTTCCCGTTGCGCCGTGGGGCAGCACACCCCGTACGCCATGATGCGCAGAGTCCCGCACCACCGTGCACAGACGCCTGGAAAGCTGGCTGTGAGGCACTATGGCGCTGAGCTCCATCGCGCGCCGTGCTTCAGCGCTGGCATCGTCCATCTGGGCAGTCCCCACACGCCTGCACCGGTCGTCGTTCCGAGGAGCCCTGGCCGCGCGGAGCACAGCAGCAACTGATGAGCACGTCGAAGGTGAGTGAGTACTGTGGCTTCGCATCCATCGTGTGGGCCTGCATGACGATGGAGGATCACGTGATGCCCATCCGCCAGCGCTCCCGCGCAGTTGCGGTTGTGGACCCGCGGGACGTGCTCCAGCGCACACTGCGCATGCAAGACGCCACCATCCTCAAGCTGCCCCAGCAGCTGGTGGCGCAACTCAGCCAGGTGAGCAGCGAGAGAGGCGCCAGGTGAACTCACGCCAACTGCAGCAGTGCCGCACGCACAGGTTGCGCTCGCACTGACGGTGCTTGCAGGCCCGCATGGAGCTTGGTGACGCTGACGACCCTCTCAATGCGTGGGTGATGGGCGACCAGGACGAGCTCTTCGCCTACACGCTCGTTGGTGCGCCCCCAACCCGGTCAGGTGGGGTGGATTGAGCTGTGCTGCTGCTGCTACCATGTGCTGCTGCAGCGGCTGGTCCCGTGCAGGCCCCTACACCCAGATGTCTCCGTGTGCCGTGCGCAGGATTCATCAGCATCACGACGGTTGCTGCGCTCCGGAGCATGCTTGAGAGCGGCGGCAAAGCGCCTACATGGGACGAGTTTTCCAAGCGACTGAACGACGTGCCAGAGAATGCGCCGCCGGCGTTCTTCTCTCCTTTCCTCTTTGCAGGTAGGAAGGGAGGTGACCAGCGCATGCAGGTGCAGGGACATACCACACCAACAAGCTGACGATCAACGCACTGCTCACGCAAATCGCAGGTCGTATTCTGGAGAGTTCTCATGCGAGTGTGTACGAGCTCAGACGAGCAGGCAGCGAAGCCAGCGGCCTGCTCCTCTCCAGCCAGGCAGCAGAGCAAGATGATTGACATGCATCCTGCGGGCGGCTGCGGAGCCTGATGGATGGTCCGGGAGGTGCAAGTGCTGTCCGCATTCAGTCGTTCAGTCGTGACGCGCTCAGTAGCCGCTGCACGGCCTCAGCCTGCCGCCCGGTCATGACCAGCTCAGCCGACGCCTGCACCATGCATCCGTGTGCACTCACACAGCGCTTCGTCAGCCAGGCTGGCCAGGCGGAGCGATGCCCTAGTGCTAGTACCACCCCGATGTACACACCTGCAGCAGAGCCTTGCCGGCGGGCTGCAGGGCCATGCGCTGGAACAGCTCCGATACCCACGCACCCACGTCCAGCCTGCAAGCAATCGTGCGCAGTGTGGGGCGCCAGGCGCTGTGTGGGGCACTGGTCCACACACGTGGAGGTGCATCGTGTGACTGCGCCTGGGGCGCACCAGTTCCACCCACACATTCTCACTCACTTGGCCAATGGGTCTCCTGGGGGCGCAGCCGCGTCAGCACCTGGCAGGTTCTCATCATCGTGCAGCACGCTGCCTGGGCTCACGGGCCCTCCTCCATCATCAGCCATGCTGTGCAGGTGCGCAGCACCACCACCACCAGCGCCCAGCACCTCCAAATGGGGCACTCTCCCGCCCCCCTGCGTGGCACAGGCAGGATGCACGCGTCCCTCACTTTGCATCATGTGACAGCAAAGCACCGTGCAGCCGCTGCCTTCCAGTGCTTGCCGCACCTGTGAGGAGGATGCATACTGGACGCCGCGCACAGCCAGGCCCTCTTGCTCCGTACCCGCGCCATGCTCCTCCCCTGGCTCAGTGTCCTCATCCTCCTCGTACTCATCCTCGTCCTCCTCCTCGCCGTCACTGTTGCCACCAAGCCGCGACGCCTCCTGCACACACAAAGAGCATGGTAAGAGTGCACATGTCCAACCTCTTGCCCGCACTGCACCCTGCGCCACAAAGCACACTGCGCAGCACCCACCTGTGCGTCCGCCAGCACTTGCGCCAGCACAGCCACAATCTTGACGGGAGCGGGCACACGTGTGTACTGCTCGCCGCCAGCAGCAGCCAGCTGCGACCGCGTCTGCACGCCACCGCCAGTGTCCAGGCGCTTGCCCCGCACCTGCATGGCACACGGTCAGCACCGGTTAGCGTTGAGACCTCCTCAAGCAGTCAGCGCACCGCCCACACTACCCGCATGCCTCCCTCCTCGCACCTGGACTTGCTGCAGCTGCGCCGCCCCTCCCTCCAGCAGCCCACCCAACGCCGTCACCACCACTGCTGTGTGGTACCTCCCGTGCACGTCGTGGCTGCGCTCGATCCACACGGGCAGCACTGCATCCAGCGCGCGCACCTCCCGGCCATCTGCGCGTGCACACGGTAGACCGTGGTGTTTGTCCAGCGCCCTGGCAACCACCAGCACCTGAAGCTGCTGCAGCAGAGAGGCCCCGCACCTGGCGTGGTGACGTTGAACTGTGACAGTGCGTGCAGCAGCCCTGAGCAGTTTGCGTTGGCCAGGTGGCTGAGCACGATGATGAGCCCGGCGACCAGCGAGGCAAAGTTGACGTGCACCAGCCGCTCACACACCGCCTTGAGCAACTGCATGCACGCAAACATGACAAGTACGCATGCAAGTAGAGTCGCACTCTGTGCTGGCGTCCTGTGAAGTTCCTTGCCCAGCAGCAACTGCAGGCGCCGCACGCTGGCCGCACACTGACCTGTGGTATGTGTGGTTCCAGCAGGTTGCTGGGGAAGGCCCGCACCATGTCCGCCACCCAGTGCCCCGCCAGGGCACCGTCCATCTCTGGCACGCCAGGGCCCAGCAAGCGTAGCGCCGATGCCATCAGGCGCGCTAACGAGTCGGACGCACTGCCGCCGCCCCACGTCAGCGACGCGTCGCGCCCACACCGCACCTGGACACGGCACGGCAAGAGGGACGAACAAACGATGGCAACACCTTCCACACTGTTGTCATACAGCACCCACCACGCTGCGTGGGACACACTGACACTCCCCGCCACCCGGCTGCCCATGCATGACTAGCGATTGTGCTCACCAGTTGACACAAGAGCTGCTGCGCTTCCTGCTGGATGCTGCTGTCATCCGCCGTGTCCACCAGCGCCAGTGTAGGCACCACACACGACAGGTAAACCTGCTTGACCACCTCTGCGTGCTGAGCGGCCACAAGGCTGGCGCTCTCTGCCGCACTGCTCCCACCAGCTGCTGCTGCCGCTGCTGGCTCCTGCTGTGTGCCACCAGCTGCTGCTTGCAGTGCTGCAGGCCGCTTGATAAGGGCGCGCAGTAGCTGCAGGGAGGCCTCCACCATCATGGGGGGCTGCTGGGAGGGCGAGCTGATGACGCCCACCAGGGCAGGCAACAGCTGCGGTTCAAGCAGGTGCAAACAGGGCAGGGCAGGGCCTGCAATCAGTCAGCAAGCCCTTGGTGCGCGGTGGGTATCACAGCTGCAGGGCGCGCGATTGCGTTGCACTCACGTGGTTGACGAGCGGCACCAGGCAGGGCGTGTGTGCCGCCAGCGCCTCCAGCACGCCAAACGCGTCCTCCCCAATCAAGGGGTCGGCCACGGAGCGCTGCCACACGTGCAGCACTGGGTTGAGCACCTCTCCAAGGTACTGCAGGCACCAGCAGGCAAGGACACACACGACGTGAGCATGCGGTGCACAACTGATGAGCCCACGAGGCGCCCAAACAGATGCAATTGCCGACTCACTCACTCACTCAAACAACCCGCTGCGTGCCCAGTGCGTGGCACCTGCACTCGCTCACCTGCCTAACCACTGAGGTGGTGTCGTTACGCACCACCACAGCCAGCGTCTCCAGCACCAGGTGCAGCGTCTCCTCGCTGCTCTCCGCCAGCAGGCACACCAGCCCGTTGTACAGCGTGGGCAGCACCTGGACCAGGTTGGCTGCCAGAGCAGAGCGCCCCACTAGAGGGAGCAGGCGCGCTAGCGAGCGGCACGCACCGATGCGCACCGGGGGTGGTAGGCTGGACTGCAGACCTGCAGAGCCAAGCAAGAACCAAGCAGTCGACCGTTGTTGCATCCTGCCGCCGGCAACAACGGGCAAACACACGGCAGCTCGTGCATGCCGTTCTGACCTTGCTGGAGGCAGGTTCCCGCACACCCAAGCTCACCTGAGCAGCTGGCCAGGAGGAATGCGTCCCGCTGTGTGGGCGTCATGAAGGAGGCCAGCTTGGCAGCGGCCCACAGCGCCCTGCCCGCAAGGAAGGGGTTGGTCTGTGCTCCCTGCCCACGCCCACACACACCAGCGCAACAACACCTTAGTCCCGCGCTGCATGCAAACATGCACTGTGGCACACCAGCCAAGGCCTGCATGCTTTGCTCAAGGCCTGCAACAACAACAACTGATGCACACCAAGGACCCCCCACACCTTGCTCACCTGCAGGTCCCTCTGCAGCACCTGGTCCAACAGCGCCTGCAGCTTGCCCTTAGCCTGGCCCGTCATGGCCGCAGCTGACCCGGCCCCCTTGCCCCTACCGCCCTGCCTGCCTCCCTGCCCACCCCACCCCGCCTCCAGCTGCTGCCAGCCCCCGCCCTCCAACGCCTCCTGCAACGCGTCCGCCACAGTGCCTGCTGCAAGCAGCGCTGCCTCACGCAGTTTCCACCAGCTGGCCTGCTGCCCCGCCTGCTGCTGCGGTGCCCCCGCAGCCGCGCCCCGCGCTTGGTCTGCCTCACTGATGGCCTTCTCCGCCGCCTCCAAGGTCAAGAGCACGGCCGGCAGACCATGACTCTGCGGATGGTGGCAAGATGACAGCATGCAAGCACCTTGAAGCCGCACCTGGTTCAGTCCACAGACAGCCCATTCTGCACAGCCCCCTCCTCGTGCTCACCCTGCACAGCTCGTCCAGCAGCAGCTCCCCGCTGACGCGCGCGGTGCAGGTGGCGTCCTCCTCATCAGCCACGTACGTGTTAGGGTTGTCCGCCCACTCCTCCTCCTGCTCCCGAGTCATCTGCAGGCAACAGCAGACAAGTCATGGCTTCGCAATCAGTTCACGCCCGAGTTGCACGCAGCTGCAGGGTGGCTCCTGCGCATGTCCCTGCCCCCGCCCCCGCACCTGCATGTAGGTGATGGTGACGTAAGCCAGCTCCTGCATGGCGGGCTTGAGCAGCTTGCTGAACCTGGGGCTGCCCACCAGCGAGAGAAGCAGCTCAAACATCTGCAGTGCAGCCCGCAACCGCAAAGGTGGCGGTGGCGCCGTGGCGCTTGCCAGGTGGCCCACACCGAAACAGCGTGATGATGGTTGGTGTGTGGAGCCATGTCAGGGCAAGGATGACATTCTAGCAGGCTGGGATCTGTCACGCCCGGGGCAGCGCACAGTCGACGTATATATCTGTGTGGACTTGAGGCGCCCCGTTCAGCTTCGCCGTTTCTCATCATCCATGGCTCAACACCGTTGTGCCGGTGGTGCATGCGAGGGCAATGCGCCCCCTGATGTGTCGCTGGGTGCACACCCCACGTGCAGGCCTTACCTGGGAAAGCACGGCCTCAAGCCCCACAGACTCTCCATCGTCTGCGTCGGCATCCCCGTCTGCATCATCGCCGTCACCCACCACCAGCAACTCCTGCGCACACCACAGACCACATTCATGGTGGTCATTTCCAGGAGAATGAACACTGCGCAGTGCTGTACATGCTGTATGCGGTGCAGGGTGTAATCGTACCTGGTACAAGGCCCGCCCGCTCCCCGTGAACATGTGCCAGCAGGGCGCCAGCAGGCTGGGGATGTGCGCTCCCAGGGGTTTGCCGAAGTAGGACACCAGGCACACCAGCACCTGCAGGCCCTCCATCTTGAGCGACCATGACGACGTGTCCTGCGGCAGGGCCATGTAAAGCACACCACGACGCACGACTGAGAGAGATGGCACGACTGATGGGCACGACTGAGAGATGGCAACCACGAGACGTGGAACAAGAATAGCATTGACAGGCCGCTCACCCGTGTGAGAGGAATGGCCAGAATGCCCGAGAGCACAGGCATCCAGTCGCCCAGCAGTGGAACCATGAGGTCGCGCACCTGCAGGCACAGGGGAGCAGGGTGCGCTTGATTGATTCAAGTGACGACACCTTGACTGCAGCTGCGCGTGCCCCTGAGACAGGTAGCCTGGAACCTACCTGTCTCTGGAACACGCCCTGTATGACGCCCAGCTGGCTGAGGATGCCGTGCAGGATGCTCAGCACGTGCTTCTGCACGTGAGCCGGGTACTGCCCCGCGCTCGCCATGATGCCCAGCAGCCTGGGCAGCAGGTTGGGCACCAACTGCACATGCAGGCACAGCGCCAGGGTGTCAGGCACTGCGGACAGGCGCGATCCTGCTCGTGCTGCCTTCGAACGCCCGTGCGCGCACCTCAGGCAGCTGTTGCTCGTCGATGTCCTCCACGAGCATGGACAGGCAGCGCAGCACGCCTTGCACTGCACGCCTAGCGGCACGGCACACACACTTCGTGAGAGCTCTGCAGCTGCAGAGTGCGGCGGCTGCAGATCCCGTCCCGATCGGGTGCGCTCACCGAGGTGGGCGTTCTGTTGCTCCCAGAGCGCCTGCAGCATCCACTCCAGCATGCCCGGCCACTGGTGTGGGAAGTCGTGCTCCGCCACCGCGCAGATGGCCATGGCGGTGGCCGTGCGCACCTTGCTGCTCCCGTCCCCCAGCCCCGGCGGCAGGACCCGCCGCACCGCCGCCTTCTCCGCCTCCGCGCACTCTGGCGGCTTGAAGTCGCGGCTCGAGCTGTCCCAGTGCTCCTTGACGAACTTCTTGAGCAGCACGAGCGCCAGCTGCCGCGACGCCTCGGGCACTCCGGCGGGATCGGCCAGAGCCAGCTGGGACAGAAGCAGGGCAAAGCCAGGCCGTGCGGCCCAGGCATCCAGCATCTGCTCCGCCGCCGCGCGGACCTCAGGCTGCTGGGCGTTCTGCACACCCATCAGGCACTGGTGCAGCACGGCCACCTCGTCCACCGCCTGCTGGGCCATGACGCCGCGCGGTGGAGCTGCTGCTTGTCACGGGGATGCTGCTGCTGCTGCTGCTGCTGCTGCAGGTCCTACTGCCGCATCAGGTCCCAAGTCCTGCGGCTCTCAGTCCGGCGCTCAGCGTCTGATTCGATTCGTGCGCACGGCAGCAGCTTCTGGCGCTGCGGAGCCCTGCGTGCTTGGGGTGCTGCATGTCTGGCCTGCCATGCCAGCAGGCGCTGCGTGCTGCACGGCCGCCTCTGCTCTGAGGTCCTGTCCGCTTGGTCTCCTTCGGCGCGCCCATGTGTGCACCTTTGGCACCTTTGCGAAGGGCGCAGCCCTTCAAGACCGAAGAGCGAGCAGGATCGCGAGCACACACATCGATTGCACTCGCAGCGCAGCTTTGCAGCTCCGTCGGCTCTGCAAGTGCTCGCAGCCCCTTGAGCGTGCACACTTTGCGGAACCCCTCCCTGCCGGCGCTGAGGCCTCCAGGCGTCGCGATGCACTCGACGATGAAGCGCGCTCAGGCCAGCGGCACGGCGCCTACCCGCCCGAGCTCCTCGCGCCGCGCCATCGCTCTGCCCGCTGCATCGATCTGGGGGGGGGTGCGCCACCCTGTGGAGCGGCGCCACGCGCTCAGGGCGACCACAGGTGAGGCGAGGGCGCGTGCAGGCTCAGCGCACTGGCGCGACCTCGGGCCTGGGCCTGCGTGCCGCCCCCTGCGCGCAACGCAAGCGAGCTCGGAGAAACGACGCGACCTTTTGCATCCTTTCGGGGAGCAAGGCAGGGACCAGGCCTCGGGTGCAGAGGTGCAGCTGCTGCGCGAGGCCTAAGCGCCAGTGGGGAGGCTTGGAGCAGCACCGCCGCCCTTGGGACGCGCAAAACCGGTCGCGCGATCAAACCCATGTGCTCGACGCGTGCCGTGCGCAGGCGCGGCCGACGTGGTCACGCCAGAGGTGGCGGCCAAGAACGGCGGCAACGGCAAGGTCACGCCCCTGCCCACCACAGGGACCACTGTGACCGCTGCAACAGCCGTCGCCACTGCACCCACGGCAGTGAGTGCTGCGACCCCAGCACCCGGCGGCACACCCCGCTGTTGATCCCACGCAGGCCTGTTGATCAACCATTTGGCTCCTCACCATCCGTGTGTGCATGGCGGGTGCCTCTGTGTGCGCAGTTGTTCGACAACGAGCCCGCGGACTGGGCCACCTCGAGCCTGTCGGTGGTGGTGGTGGGGGCCAGCGGTGACCTGGCCAAGAAGAAGATCTTCCCAGCGCTCTTTGCGCTCTACTACGAGGGCCTCCTGCCACCCGTGCGTTGGGAAGGAAGGGAGGCTGGGGGCCATGCGTCACTCCTTACGGCTGGGGCAACAGAGCACCGACGATGATGTGCCACCTTATCGCCGTGCCACCTTGCCGCCGTGCCCCCTCACCTGCAGGACTTCCAAGTGTTTGGTTACGCGCGCAGCAAGCTGACCGACACCGAGTTCAGGAGCCTGATTGAGTCCACGCTCACTTGCCGCATCGACGCCAGGTGAGCAGCTGCTCAGCTAGCAAGGCGGGGTGCCATCTGGTGCCTGCTGGTGCCATCAGGCGAGCTGATGATGCGTGCCTGGTGTACTCGCTTGCTGCTGCGTGTGTTCCAGGGAGCGGTGCGCTGACGCGCAGGAGCGCTTCCTGCAGCGCTGCTTCTACACGGCCGGGCCCTACGACCAGCCACAGGGGTACCAGGACCTGGACAAGCGCCTGGCGGAGCAGGAGAAGAACACCGGCAAGGTATGTGGCACCCTGGCTTCCTTGTGCCCTGGCTGATAGCTGTCCGTTAGCTGCCGCACCCATAGCAATGCCGTAGTATGAGGCGTTCACTCCCCCGACTGATGGCCGCCCCCTGGTTCCCACCCACCCATGCATGCAGCCGCGCGCTAACCGCATGTTCTTCCTCTCCATCCCGCCCAACGTGTTTGTGCCGGCGGCCGGGGGCGCCGCCGACTTCTGCTCCTCCACGTGAGCAACGGGGAGCTGGGGGCGGTGGCGGCGGATGCAGCAGCGCTTAGGTCATGATGCAGGCAGGGTGGCTCACGCTGGTGGGTGCTGGTGTTGCTGTGTGTGTTGGTGTTGCAGGACTGGGTGGACGCGCGTGATTGTGGAGAAGCCCTTTGGTCGCGACAGCGCCTCGAGTGCGGAGCTGGCCAGGGGGCTGAGCACGCACCTGAGGGAGGAGCAGGTGCGCGGCTGCACGCTTGTTGCCGTGGGTCCATCCGCAAGGCCAAAGGTGCAAGAGCGCTCAGCTAACGGTGCCTGCGCATGGTTGCGTATGTGTTCACAGATCTACCGTATCGACCACTACCTTGCCAAGGAGCTGGTGGAGAACCTGACGGTGCTCAGGTTCGCAAACCTGGTGTTTGAGCCGCTCTGGACGCGCCAGTACATCCGCAACGTGCAGGTGAGCCAACGTGTGGGGTCACGCTGTGATGGCGGGGAGGGGTGCAGGTGGTGACGCATGCAATGTGCAGGCACAGACGTTGTAAGCTGTGCTACCCACCATGGTGTCCTGTGCAGGTCATCTTCTCAGAAAACTTTGGCACCGAGGGGCGGGGCGGCTACTTTGACCGCTACGGCATCATCCGCGACGTGATCCAGAACCACTTGCTGCAGATTGTGGCGCTCTTCGCCATGGAGCCTCCGGTACGTGATGCAGCGCTTGCCACTGCGCTTCCTGACTGCGCAGTGGGGCGCTTGATGGTCAGTGGGGAGCTGTGCACGACGGCATGCAGGCCCCCCTCACCCTGTGGTGGGTGGTGGTGGTGGTGGTGGTGCAGGTGTCCCTGGAGGCGGAGGACATGCGCAATGAGAAGGTCAAGGTGCTGAGGAGCATGCGCGGCGTCACCATTGATGATGTGGTGCTGGGCCAGTACCGCGGCAGGTGCGGGCACTGCCTTGGAAGTGGTTCGCATGATTCCTGCCCCCCTTTCTCCTTGGGGGGGTACGTGCATGCCTGGTGTGGTGCACGGCCATGGCCATCCTGGACAGCGTGCCTGAGATCACGACACGATGACCTCACCATGTGGTGTCCCCCTCTCCCTGCAGGGTGGAGAAGAACGGCTCGTCCCTGCCTGGCTACCTTGATGACCCCACGGTGCCCAAGGGATCCCTCACGCCCACCTTTGCCGCCATCGCCATGCACATCAACAACGCGCGCTGGGACGGTGCGTGGCTTGCTGGCTGAACGCTAGGAGCTGCTCCTGGTGCAGGCTGGCGTGTGGGCTGAATGTTGTGCCGGTGTCTCTGCTGCTGCGTGGTGTGGTGCAGGCGTGCCCATCCTCATCAAGGCGGGCAAGGCACTCAACACGCGGCGGGCAGAGATTCGCGTGCAGTTCAGGTGCGGGGCTGCTGGCGTGGTCGCAATTGTACCAGCAAGGATCTGGCGCTGCTTTGCGGCAGTGGCTGAGCGTGCCTTTGTTTGTGTTGGTGCCAAGCGCAGGCACGTGCCCGGCAACGTGTACCGTGAGCGGTTTGGCGCCAACCTGGACACGGCCACCAACGAGTTGGTGATCCGCATCCAGCCCAAGGAGGCAATCTACCTCAAGATCAACAACAAGGTGCGCTGAGCTCAGCTCTAGCCAGCGGCCCACCCACACTTGCATGCGTGCTGCAGTCAGACGTGCGGCAGGCGGCGCGTCAGGCTCACGGCGCGTGTGTGCGGTGTGTCTGTGCTTGCAGGTGCCTGGCCTGGGGTTGCGGCTGGACACCACGCGCCTTGACCTGCAGTACCAGAACGCCTTTGAGAAGAAGGAGCTGCCCGACGCGTACGAGCGCCTGCTGCTCGACGTGGTCAACGGTGAGGGGGCCGTGATAAGGGAGCAGTCACACGGTGCAGTGTTTTGTGCTGCACATGTGCCAAGCACTGCTGCGCAAGTGCTGAAGACTGCTTGTGCACGATGTTGCCGTGCTCCTTACCTGCGTGGTGCAGGTGACAAGCGGCTCTTCATCCGCAGCGACGAGCTGCAGGCGGCCTGGGACCTCTTCACGCCCATGCTGCACGAGCTCGAGAGCAAGAAGGTAAGCGAGCCACTCTCTTTCTGTGTGTGGCTGTGGCAACATGCGCTTGGGTGGCATGTGGGCAGGTGATGATGAGACCTCGTGAACATCAAGAGTGGCGGCAGCATCCCATATCGTGCGTTCCATGCCTATGCTTTGCTCTCAGGTGGCGCCTGAGCTCTACCCGTACGGCAGCCGTGGCCCCGTGGGAGCGCACTACCTGGCAGCCAAGTACGGCGTCCGGTGGGGCGACCTGGAGGACAGCTCCGAGTAGATCAATTGATGCGGGTGGTGCTGGAGGAGCGATTGAGCAGGCGGCCTGGGGGTAGGAGAGGGGCAACCACTGCCCCTCTCCCGCCACTGCATGGGCTCCGCCAGCAGCGTGCCTTGTCTTCTTTTCGGCGGAAGTGGTGCGTGGCTGTGGTGCTGCCGTTGCACCTAGCTTGTTATTCGTGTTGAGAGTGGGTCAGGCCGGCAGCGTTTGATCGTTCTGCTGTGCTGTGTTCAGCCCAAGCGTCATTGGCTTGCTTCCTTCTGCAGCTGTATAAAGACCTGCGCCAAGGGCGCTGTCATGTGTTGCTGTGCTGTGTGCCACACAGCTTTGCTTTCTTCGCGATTGACGCTGCCGTCAGGACTGAACCTGGTTTCCGTCTCCACAAATGCTGTGGCGAATGCAATGCCCTCCCTGGTTTGCTCACAAGGAAGCCAAGTGCAACCTGTTGCAGAGCTGCAACCAGCCAAAGGTAGCAAGGAAAGCACAGCCTCTGCAACAAGCGCTATGCGGCCGTCACTGGTTGATGGGGCTGTACTTCTTGGGGTCCCCCTCCCCCTCATCCAGCTCCATGGGCACCCCTGGGGAGGGTCCCCCTCCTGGGGAGGCGGTGGGGCTGTAGCCGTGCTGTGTGGGGCTGTAGGGCAGGGCACCAGGGGACACCTGGGGGATGATGGGCGCGCCCACGGGCGGAGGGGGGCTGACTGCGTCGGCAGGCGCAGGAGCTCCGTCAGCAGGAGCGGCAGCACCCGGGCTGCACAGAACAATGACAGTAAACGCGAGGCAGGAAAGCACGTGAGCAAGGCGGAGCTGCGCAATTAAGGTGCTCATGGGCGGCTTGTGCTATACAAAGGCTCACCTGTAGGCTGGGCTCGTGGGCGAGTAGTTCGGTGACGTGGGGCTGCGGAGTGGACGGACAAAGATGAAAGAGAGGTCAGCCGGAAGGTGTGCGTTGGGTGCTCAGCTTCAGCGACACTCCTGGGGGATCTTCCAAGCAAGTGAGCCCACCTGTAGTTGGGACTTGTGGGCGAGTAGTTGGGGCTGGTGGGCGAGAAGTTGGGCGAAGTCGGGCTGCGTCAGCAAGGCACGGCCGGCGCACAGCATCAGGCCTCCACACGCGAAGCACTGGTGGCGCGCAGCATTAGACATGTCCACACTAGGTGGGCCCTCACCTGTAAGCCGGGCTTGTGGGCGAGTATGTTGGGGAGGTGGGGCTGCGGCAACAGCACAACAAGCACAATCCAACACTCAGAGTGGTGGCACTGCGTGGGACGGTAGTGTGAGGCGCTGGCATGTAAGCGCACCAGTGCTCAGCCTCACCTGTATGTTGGGGAGGTGGGCGAGTAGGTGGGCGAGGTGGGGCTGCACAGGCGCACACGCGTGCACAGCGAGCCACGGCATCAGTCACAATGCGCTTCGCACAGCGTGGCACAGAGGCTGTGGAGAGAGAGCGCAGCCTTACCTGTATGCCGGACTCGTGGGAGAGTATGCCGGTGATGTGGGGCTGTAGGCTGGTGAGGTGGGTGAGTAGGCGGGTGAGGTGGGGCTGTAGGGAAGGGAGCAGGAGCAGAGGCACAGGTGTCGCATTGGTGGCAGGACACCTTGCAGGTTGCGACTGCAGGTTGCGGCATGCAGCAAGGGTGCCCAGCTACCCACCTGTATGCTGGGCTAGTGGGCGAGTAGGCCGGTGAGGTAGGGCTGTAGGCTGGTGAGGTGGGTGAGTAGGCGGGCGATGTCGGGCTGCAGGCAAGCAGTGCGGGGGAAAGGCAAGGTGCCAAGTGTGTTCAGCAGCCACATGGTCGCCAACTTGCCATGCTGCCCCTCAATGAGTACAGTACCGTACCTGTAGGCCGGACTGGTGGGTGAGTAGGCGGGCGATGTGGGGCTGCACACGTGTACATATGCAAAAAGCAAGTCCTCAGGATTGTCGTCGTGGGCAGGACAGCTGAAGCGTGCTGTGCCCTTACAGATCGCCCCCCCTTGTGCTGCCCACCTGTACGCGGGACTTGTGGGTGAGTAGGCGGGTGATGTGGGGCTGTAGGCTGGACTGGTTGGAGAGTAGGCCGGGGACGTCGGACTGCGGGGTGCGATGAGTGCGCAACAACGGGGCAGCTGGGTTAAGCTCAAGTGCAGTGCACAGCGGCCAACAGACAGTGACAACAAAGGTGTGCTGACCACCCACCTGTAGGCTGGGCTGGTGGGCGAGTAGGCCGGTGACGTGGGGCTGCAAGCACAAGGGAACAAGACCGCACACACGCCTTGCTTGACTGGGCTCACATCAGAGCTCTGAGTGGTGCACGAATGCTTGTGTGCCCGACCAGAGCACCGCGCACCTGTAGGAGGGTGACTGTGGCCCGGGTGAGAAGGCATACGGCCCAGGTGAGAACGCGCCACCTGTGCGCCAGGGCATATGTACACAGGACACGGCCATGTTGGGCCACCGCATGCTGCATGCAGTGCACCGCGCCCCCTCACAGTCCGCCAGCTCACCGGCAAAGGGGGACGTGACGGGTGACCACATGTGCGAGGGGGACATGGGCCCTGGCGTGCGCGCGGGGGAGCGCCCTGGCGTCATCTGCACGTCGCCGTAGGTGCCGCCCATGATGTCGTACGCACCGCCCACCTGCACATACCAGCAACACACACACCGCTGTCAAGCCAAGGGCGCAACACAGCACACGGCCAACTGCTGGTGGCCATAGTGCATCATGTGCTGGCTAGCTGGGAGGTCCACTGCACTGACCTAGGCGTGGCCCCGCCTGTACGAGAGGGCTTGCATGGCACGCCATGCCCATACAGCAAACAGGACCGACCAGCCTGTGCCCCAGTACACCCCACCGCTGCTTCCACCACTGCACGGCTACCTCAAGCCCCGCACCTGCACGTCAAAGGCGTCCTCCAGCGCCTTCTCGTCCAGCAGCAGGTCGAAGCAGCCCGTGCCCAGCGGGCACATCTGCCCCAGCATGATGTTCTCGCTCACGCCCGTGCACCCGTCACGCTCAGCAAACATGGCCGCCCTGCATGGTGCCACACACACACGACGTTGCGCCACAGGCCGCTCACACATGGCGTTCAGCACGCTTGCTGCGGGGCATGTTGCGTGCCTTTAGCCCGGGCGATTGTTCAGCTTTGCTTGCCATGCCCATCCCCTTGCATGCCCTGAGCAGCGCACCTGTAGAGGATGTCGACCGTCTCCTCAAACGAGCACTGCGCCATGGGGCCGTTGCCGTTGCGGTTGATGCCGTGCCGCGTGATGGCCATGAGATGCCCACGGCTCGTCATGACGTCGCACAGGCACGCCAGGTGCCTGCAACAACGTGAATCCCCACGGCGTGTGGTAGCCTGTGCCACTCGGCCCCAAGCGTGCACACACACCGATGACACCCACCGTGACACGTTTGTGCACGACACGACACGATGGCCTGGTGCTGCGGAACATACTGTATCCAAACGGATGTGTTCACCAGGCCTCGCACCTGTAGTTGACGTACGAGCCGTCGAACTCAATGACGTTACGGATCTCCTTGAGCAGGGCGTTGCGCACGGCCTCAATGCCCAGCACCGTGATGATCTCAATCAAGTGGTTGCTCGTGGTGCGCGTGTGGTCCACGCCAGGGAAAGGAAGCACCTGCAGGGCACACGCACACCCGCCAACACAGCTGTGGCTTCCCGAGGTCACCTCTGGTATCCCGTTACCGGTCACAACTTAGGCGTTCCCTTGACACCCCACCCACCCACCTCCATGAGGTTGACGCCCTCCGTGTCCAGCAGCCACTCGGTGGTCTGGTGGTAGGTGGGCAGCGCGTCGGTGCTCACAATGCCGTCGGCGGTGCGCGGCGTGCGCACAGCCATACGCTTGGCCTGCACGAGGGCAGCGGTGCATGCCCAAACACACAACATTTGAGCACTCAGCAACACTCAGCACCTGAAGCCTAGACAGTCAGTGCATGAGGAGGCGGACGCAGGGGCTGTGCCGCGCACCGCACGTGGGGCAACGTGTGACCCCCCAAAATGGGTGAAAGGCAACGTGACGCGCGGCGCACCTCGCGAATGAACGCCTTGCGGATGCCCTCGACTCCCTGCAGCTTGAGGTTGCGCAGGTACTGCTCGTGCAGCTTCTTGAGCGTCTCGTCCGTCACCTCGCCGCCCTCCTCGCCGCCGCCCTTCTGCTCGGCGTCTGCCATGATGCTGCAGCAACACAAGCGCCACAGGAGACATGCATGTCTCAGCACCTGTCGTTGTACTGAGCGGACAGGGTCAGGGGATTACATAATGGCACACGCGACAACAGCCGGGCAAAGCACAGGAGCAGCAGTGCGATGGAGGGGCAGAGCAAAGGGAGCGGCACAGCAGGCTCTCTCACCGGATGCGCAGCACCAGCTGCTCGGCGTTCTCATCGCTGAACATGACGTTGAGGAACTCCTCGTACTCGTCGCTGATGCGCCCGGCCACACGGTCCATGCTCAGCTTCTTGTCCAGGATCATGTCCCTGTGTGCGCCAGGAGCACCAGCAGCCACCGCCGGAAATCAGCGTTGCGTTAAGCAAACATGCAGAAAGCTGCTTCCAAGCACCACCCTGCCAGGTCATCGTTGCCGAGCAACACCCACCTGTCCAGCTCAATGCGCAGCAGCCACGCGCTCATGCGGTTGACGTCGAGCTCCTCATCAGGCAGCTCAAAGTAGGCCTGCACCAGCGTCTCGTCCGCCTGCACCACGGTCGACTCGGGGGCCAGAGGGTTGACGGGGTCGTACCTGCACACACACGCATGTGGCACCCAGTCAATTCATTACGCCCAGTCTTGACTTGCTGAGGGCCACGCACTGCGCCACAATGTGCTTGACTGCTTGAGGGCCATGCACTGTGCCACCAAGTAGAGTGTGAGCACCAGCAGACGCACCAAATCTCCACGCGCCCCGTCACGTTCTTGAGGGAGGCGTACTCGAGGGACGACTGCACGTCCTTGGCCGCGTCCTGAAGCAACACCACACACCACAACACATGGACGAGCTTGTGCAAAGCACAAACAAGGTGAGGGACGCTGCCTGGTCCGACTGAAGCCAGCATCTTGCGAGCTAGTGATGCGTGCCGCATCTCGTCTCACCTTGTCGTTGGCGTGTGCGTGGTCCAGGTACACTGTGAGCGAGGGCGTCTTGATGTTCTTGGCCAGGTTGATGATCTCGGTGAGGCGCGGCACACCCAGCGTCACGTTCTTGGCAGACACACCCGCAAAGTGGAACGTGTTGAGCGTCATCTGTGCAGGTACAAGGGGGACACCACGCTCACTCCACCGCAAGGTTGGGCCAGGCTACAGCAGCTTGCAGGTGGGGCCACCTGCTGTGTGTTGAGCACGTTCCATGTTAGTGCTGCCCGCCCTGGCGCCGCAAACCCGTACCTGCGTGGTGGGCTCTCCCAGCGACTGTGCCGCCACCGTGCCTACGCACTCTCCCGCGTGCGACTGCGCCTGGTTGAAGCGCGACTCCACCTCGCCCACCAGCCACTCAAATGCCTCGTGCGTCAGCTTGTACTCCTGCGCGCACCAGGGCAATCCACATCCCACACGTTGCTCAGCACTGTGTCATTGCCAACATTAGTGGCCAAGCAAGCAGCGATAAGAAGCACCGGGCCCCACAAACACGCCCGCACCTTGAGCACACGCTTGCTGGCCAGGCTGGCCCTGAGCAGTGACATGAACATGGTGGTGGCGTTGCGCTGCGCCTCGCGACTGAGCCCGTCCTCGCCCGCCACCACAATGAGCTTCTGGCACAGCTCCTGGACCTGCACGGTTCACAATCACACGAGCAAGCAAGCATCAGCCCATGCCACTAGCGGCACGCATTCCGGCGCAGTTAGGCTTGAGTGGAACCTGTTTGGACATCGTGCACAGTCCATAGGGAGCCCAAGGACCACGCAGCCTCACGTGTTTGACGATGGTCATTGGCGTGAGGTTGGTGGCTCCTGAGCGGTGCGGCTTGACGTTGAACTTGGTCTGGGCGTTGAGGATGAGGCGCCGCATGTTGACGGGCAGCTGCACGCCAGACTCGCCCGTAGGCATCACCTCCGTGCGCAGCGTCTGCACACAACGGGGCGAATGGACGTGCAGCGCACCTGGTGACCTGCCTGCCCTCCTCAGTTCTGCAAGTCTATAAACAAGTCCGCCCAGGGCAGGGCGCTGCAGGCAGTGGGTCAGCACAATACAGGCCTGCTTGCTCTCCTAAACACGAGGTTGCCCTGCCCTCTGGCCCCTCCCTCCCACGTACCCTCAGGTCGTCCAGGATGGTGCGATACTCCCCCTCCAGCAGCTCCCTGGACGTGGGGTTGCTGCGCAGCTCCTCAACCACGTCCTGGGACAGCCAGTCAGGGGGGATGCCGCCTGCGGACAGTGCCAAACACGTGTGTACACTCACGTTGTGACCCGCTTGCGCTGCTGAGTAGTCAGTAACGCCAAAAAGTGCAAGGAGACTCACCCAGTCCACCGGGCCCCTCGTCCAGCTGGTAGTGGAAGCGGTTGCGCAGCTTGTGCTCCTGCAC
Source organism: Chlorella sp. KRBP (assembly GCA_004335735.1). Lineage (NCBI taxonomy): Eukaryota > Viridiplantae > Chlorophyta > Trebouxiophyceae > Chlorellales > Chlorellaceae > Chlorella > Chlorella sp. KRBP. The sequence continues at coordinate 23,357 of QAXK01001518.1, forward strand.
CCATTCATCACAGCATGATGTGTGCATCACTCAACGCAAGCTGAAGCGCCAGCACGCTGGCAAGTAAAGTGGCGCCAAAGCCACACCACCCGCGTGCACACGGCTTGCCACACTCACGTCTAGCTGCAGGTGGTCCATGGACTGCCCCTCAATGCGCACTCCGTCCATGCCGTCCTCGCCGTACAGGAACTGCACGATGGAGCCAATGGCCGTGCGCACTGTGCCGTCGTACCTGCACCACCACCACCACCAGAAAGCACCACGGCATGGAGAGCAGGTGAGCCTATCCCACATGCTCAGGCATTGTGCACTTGGTGTAGAGTGAGCCATAGCACCAAACACGTACCGAATCACCAGGTCCTCCATGGCCTTGACCAGGCGCCGCTGGATGTAGCCTGCACAGACAACGCGCCAACAACAAGCACTCGCTCGCACATCATGCGCACCCCAGGGAAGGAGACCCTGGTAGCTTATGAAGCAGGGCAGGGCACTGCACATTCCGTTGGCGCGCCACCAAGGTGGTGAGGTCAGGTGTGGCACGTGTGCACACGCACCTGTGGACGAGGTCTTGACGGCCGTGTCAATGAGACCCTCCCGACCACCCATGGCGTGGAAGAAGAACTCCTGGGGCGTGAGGCCGCGCAGGTAGCTGTTCTCCACAAAGCCGCGCGACTCGGGGCCGTAGTCATCCTTGGTGAAGTGAGGCAGCGTGCGGCTCTGGAAGCCAAAGGGGATGCGGCGGCCCTCGACGTTCTGCTGGCCCACGCAGCCCATCATCTGGGAGATGTTGATGAAGGAGCCCTTGGAGCCGGCAGTCACCATCTTGATAATGTTGTTCTGCGCGGCGCAAGGACGCCACACCGCCCATCACAACCAGATTGTGCTAGTCATGGACGACAGCACGCGCAAGTGCTCCAGCTAGTGCATTACCCACTCACGTGCAGGGTGAGCGAGTTTTGCGCCTTCTTGCCGGCGTCGTCGCGCGCCGTGTTGAGCACGCTGTTGACGCGCGTCTCAAACGACTCCTGCAGATAGGATCACACACCACCGCACCAACAACAGCATGAGTGCGTGCACCTGTCCTGCCCTCTGTCCACTGCTGTGTGCGCGTGCATTGATCATGGTGTGTCCATGCGTGCAGCTGCCTGACCTGCATGGTGCGTCCGGGCTGCTGCTCCAGCTCTCCCGCCTGGTACATGTTGATGATGCGCTTCACGTCCAGCTTGGCCTGCGTGTGGCAGGCAACATGAGAGAGAGTGAGAAACACCTCAGGACACGCCAAGCCTGGCGACGGCGATAGCAACGTGCTCATGTGGCATGTCGTCTCCAAGGCGCCGTGAGGTGTGTTTTGCGGAGTCTTCAGGTGCCGTGCAGCCCAGCAAAGCACTTGTTCCCGCACCTTCTCGATGATGTCATTGATCGTGTTCATGGTGGCCTCATCAGCCACCGTGTCACCGATGCCGATGCTCATGCCCCACTGCAGCAGCCAGTGGTTGACCGTGACCTGCAGGGACATGACACGGCGTGCAGGCGCACCGGCACTGTGGACATCATCGTCGCATGCAGCACCGTCGCATGCAGAGACCTGCCTGCCTTGCAATGCACACCTGGCAGTTGTTGATGAGGCGGCGCGTGGTGTCGGGCCCGTGCTCCATCCACGTGACGTGCACCAGGCCGCCACCCTGCGCCCCCATGGCCTTCTTGCACAGGCAGCCCGTGATGAGCTCGCCGCGCCGAATCAGAACCTGCGGCGTGGCACAGATCACACAAGCGAATGAGCATTGAGCAAGCTCCGGTGAGGTTCAGCGCCACAAGCAAGCTGTGCTGTGCAGGCGTGCAGCGAGCGTAGCAGGCCGCTGGTGAGCGCTGGCGGAGCGCTGACCTGTGAGTCGTCCAGTGAGAGGTCCTCTGGGTCGCTGTCCTTGTGCCACGCCGACGTGCGGCGCAGGTTGAGGTCGGGCAAAAACATGCTGAACACCTGCAGAGAGAGCTCAGAGTGTGTCAGACAGCACACGCGCGATATAACAAACATGTGCGCAAGGCAGCAGAATTGAGCGGCCTGTTGGGGAAGCGCGCATGGTGCACTCGCCTGCTTGCCGCTCCACAGCGGCCTTGGCTTGAGGATGCAGGGCATGGGCACTGAGCCGTCCCACTCGTCAATGTTCATCAGGATGTTCATCATCAGGTCCTTGTCAATGAAGGTGTCGCGCTTGAGCATCAGCCTGCAAACCACGGAGTGTGCACACACGGCAGTACGGTAGGCAGCGGTGGGTCATCCATCGCCTGTAAAGCAAGCAGGTGCCCACAATAACACCAAACACGGAGAACCTAGCGACAGCACAGCCATAGCCACGTACCTGCAGCCCAGCAGGGTGTCCTGCACGATGCCGATGACTGGCTTGTTGGCCTGGGGCGAGACGATGTTCTTGGGTACCATCATGAGCTCGCGCATCTCGGCGCGCGTCTCGTGCGACTACAGGCAGCACAACAAGGTGGCAGGGGTCCACCACTTGACGCTTTGGGCACCACAGCAAGACCACACGCTGCTCAAGCTGCATGCTGCACAGGCTCGTCAGTCGCAGAGTGATGCACACCTGAGCCACGTGCATGTTCATCTCGTCCCCGTCAAAGTCGGCATTGTAGGGCGTCGTGACACTGCACAAGGCACAGCACCACGCAGCATGGACAACAGCCACATGTGATGAGGTCCATCAGGATGCGCAGCCGTGCGCTTGTGCGCACAACGCTTGCTATCCTCGCACCTGAGGTTGAGGCGGAAGGTAGAGAAGGGCAGGATCTTGACCTTGTGCCCCATCATACTCATCTTGTGCAGCGAGGGCTGGCGGTTGAAGAGCACCAGGTCGCCATTGTTCAAGTGGCGCTCCACCTGCGCTCCACCAAGGCATGCGCCGCACCAACGGCATTCACTCTGCCATGCGCTTCGCTAGAACTGCTGCCCAGCCCCTGCTGACAAGCGCCTGTGCACCAAAGCGTGTGCGTCATGCAGGCGTGGGCGCGCGCACCTTGTCGCCCAGCTCCAGGCGCCTGTCCTGCCCCGGGCGCATGAAGGCCAGGTTGATGCGCCGCCCGTCCTCCCGGATGATGAACTTGGCGCCCGTCTCACCGGGAGGAGGGTGCGGCCCGTTGTCCACCAGCTTCTGCAGAGGTCATGTGCAGGGAAGGCCACGCACGTTTGCGCTGATCTCACCGTTGCATCGCCAGGAAGTCAGTGCCATGAAGCCGTTGGTGTGCCCGTCACTACTGACCTGCAGCTTGTCGATGTTGAAGGGCGTGACGCTCTCGGGAAAGGTGAGGTTGAGCGCGATGCTCCACGGCACGCCCAGCTCGTCAATGCCGATGTTGGGGTCACCTGTACCCACGACAAGGGCATCAGCAGGCGGCATATTTGTGACGACCCTACGCTCGGGTGTATGCACACGGTGAATCTGCACCAGAGATCAGCTGATGCAGGCCTCATGAAGATGCAAGTGAATCAGCTACACGTACCCGTGATGACGGTACGCGCGGAAAAGTCGACGCGCTTGCCCATGAGGTTGCCCCTGATGCGCCCCTCCTTGCCCTTGAGGCGCTGCGAGATGCTCTTGATGGGCCTGCCGCTCTTCTGCATGCTGACGGGCACGCCGGGGATCGTGTTGTCGAAGTACGTGGTCATGTGGTACTGCACCAGCGCGGCAAAGTCGTTGATGATGTGCTGAGGCGCGCCGTTCTGCTCCTGCTTGCGCAGCTGGTTGTTGGCGCGGATGATCTCGGCCAGCTTGTGCGTCAAGTCGTCCTCACACCTGCACACACCACCACCAACGACCGTCTCACTCATCATTCACACCCCTTCCCTAGCGAGCTGCTCTTCCCAGCACCTGGACAAGTTACACGTCCACACGCCTGTCTCAGCGGCAGGTCGTGCGTTGCCTCACCTGGCTGAGCTGTCCATCATGACGGACGGCCGGACCTGGGGCGGCGGCACGGGCAGCGCCGTGATGATCATCCAGTCGGGCCGCACGTACTTGGTGTTGAAGCCCAGCGCGTGGCAGTCCTCGTCCGAAATGCGCCGCAGGATCTCGTACGCCTTGGCGGCAGTCAGCTCCTGCGCGGCAGCGCCATGACGGGTGTGCCACCAACGGTTAGGCACTGCCGCCCCAAGCTGCCGCCTGCATGCCTTGACGTCCCAGACGCTGACTGTAGCTGTGTGCCTGCCTACAGCATCCAGGCAGCTGCAGGGCCACCTTGCTGCGCACCTGCTTGCGCTCGCCCTGCTGCTCCGGCTGCGCCTGGTCGCTTGACTTGGGCGCTGGCCACTCGCACATGATCTTCATGGCCTCGTACTTGTACTGCGGCTGCGCATTGCCCGTGGCCTCGTCCAGGCGCTTGCCGTTGCACAGACCCAGGAAGTACCGGAGCCTGCTCTCTGGGCTGCGGATCTTGAGGCCATTGGTGTACTTGGGGTCAGCCTGCGCACGGGCGCCAGCATGGCGTGTGCCAGTGTGCTGGTGCTGCTCACTGCTTGCCCTGTTCGCCCATCCCTGCCCCCATCGTTGCTGCTGCTGGTGTGGCAGCAGTGGTAGCTGCTGCTGCTGCTGCAGCGTGTGACGGGGAGTGCCGGAGAACGCTGGGTGCTGCCAGCAGCGTGCACGCCCTGGCACATCAGCCACAGCTGCTGGGCGCATCTGTCCATGAAGACGCTCCTGCCTCTGCTGCTCCATGACGCTGCTGCAGCGCACGCCGGCCGCCAGGCGCCATGCGGGGGTGAGGCAGCACCTGCTCCCATCCCTCCCAGGCGGCACGGCCACGTCCCGCTGTCAGCATAGCAGCTGCTGCTCCCTGCAGCCTCACCTTGTCGATGAGCAGGCGCGAGGTGTGGTGGCTCACGCAGCGCAGCACCTTGACGACCGTCTTGATGAAGCCGCAGTGATACATGGGCTTGGCGAGCTCGATGTGGCCAAAGTAGCCAGGACAGTCCTTGAGGTCAGCGCCGTCCGTGGTGCACACCACGCCGTGCTTGTCCGTGGTGCCCATGCGCAGGTCGGCCAGTCCCCCCGCCTTTGGGAGGCCTTTCTCGTAGGTGTCGCTCGTCTCGATCTTGGCGACCGAGTACTTGCGCTGCGTCACGCCAAGGCGCACCAGGCACGCGCAGCCTCGCCCCGCGATGGGGCCGCAGCGCCGAGCACGACCCCCAAAACAAGCGAGAGATCCCCACTGCTCACGATTTCATCAGGGTCCCAGACGCTGAACTGCACCGACTTGACGCTCTTGATGGGCGCCGACGAGTACGTGAAGCGGTCCAGCGTCCCCATGGTGAATGCACGAGCTGCGTCCAACTGGGGAGAGCGGGCCACGCAGCCCGCTCTGGGACGAGCTGCTCCTCAGGCGGGCTTCCTGCGGCGATCTGCTGCTGCTCCCTGCCTCCACCTGCCGAGTATGCGCGTTCCTCCACCGTGCGGCACGGTAAATCCGCATGCACCGCCCTAATCGGTGCAAGGAGAGAACGCAGCAAGGGGAGGGGCAGCACGGCGTGGGAAGCGCCTGTTGGTGTTGCTTGCTTCTGGTACCGAGCGCCACCGCTCGACAAGGCACGGCCTCTTCGGGCACTGCGAGGAAGGTGCAGCAAACAGCACAGGAGCACGAGGAGCAGGAGCGATGGCGAGCACGGCGCCCATCGTGGTGACGGAGAAGCTGCTGGTGCGTGGAGCTTGGGGGCTGCGCGTGTGAGCCACTGGTTGGGCGCGAAGCTCTTGATCTCCTCATGTGTTTGCTCGCTCCCCACACGCGATGCGCGCTCGCAGCTGACGAACGTGGGCATCAGCGCGGAGAATGTGAACTTCAAGGCGGTCACGGCCGAGTCCGAGCGCTTCGTGACGGTCAGGGAGCAGGGGGGGACGGGGAACACGGTGGTGATTATTGACATGGCCAACCCGCTCAACCCGACCAGGCGCCAGATCAGCGCCGACAGCGCGCTCATGTGCTGGGACAAGAAGGTGATTGCGCTCAAGGCCACGGCCGCGGGGGTGCCCGGGGACAACCTCCAGGTGTTCAATCTCGACACCAAGACCAAGCTCAAGGCCTACCAGATGCCAGAGTCGGTCGAGTTCTGGAAGTGGATCAGCCCCTCGATGCTGGGACTCGTCACCGCGACATCGGTCTACCACTGGGACATCGAGGTGTGTGTGCATCGATGGATGCCCACAGCGACGATGGGGCCATCGGCAGCCATCTGACGCAGCACACGCGCAGCGCAGTGCTGGGCGCAGCTGCAAGGAGCGAGGACCTGTGCTCATCGCGTTGCACCGCTCTGCAGGGTGCGGCGGACGCGCCGGCGAAGGTGTTCGACCGGACGCCCAACCTGGCCGGCGCGCAAATCATCAGCTACCGCGCGAGCGCCGACCTCAAGTGGTCCGTGCTCATCGGCATCACGGCTGGCGCGCCAGAGAGGTGCGAGGGGGACGGGGTGGACCGGTGCGAGCGCAGGTCGCGATGCCGTAGTCGCGATTGCGACGCCTGCGCCACCGCACACGCGTGCCGCAGGCCCCAGCTCGCCAAGGGCTTCATGCAGCTCTACTCGTTCGAGCAGGCCAAGAGCCAGGCGCTGGAGGCACACGCTGCTGCCTTTGCCTCCATCAAGGTGAGGAGGAGGAGGGCTGGCTCGGTGGGACGGGGCCAGGAGCAAACTGCAAAAGCACACACTTGTGTTGGGGCTGCGTGCTCTGTGCGCATTGCAGCCGGCGGGCCGCGACGCCAACTGCAACGTCATTGCCTTTGCGCAAAAGACGCTCAAGGACGGGCAGATCGTGTCCAAGGTGCACGTGATTGAGCTGGGCGGCGCTCCAGGTGCGCACCTGCTGGGCGCGTCAGGGAGAGCATCAGGCTGGCAGCGCAGCAGTGTGACAGCTGCAGGTGCCAACGGCATGGCACGTGCCGATGTGTGCTGCCGCAGGCACGGCGCTCAAGCGCAACGCCGAGCTCTTCTTCCCCGCGGAGTTCGCAGACGACTTCCCAGTCTCCCTGCAGGTGCGCGTGGATGGGTTGAGCGCGTGCAGCAGGTGCAGGTGCCACTGCACATGGGAGGCTTCTAAGGTCACCAGCAGCACCACCTTCTCGTAGAGGTCGGCGCTCTCAATGAGGTTGTGTGTTTGGGGCGCTGCCGGCAATGCAGATCAGCGACAAGTACGGGCTGGTGTACGTGGTGACAAAGCTGGGCCTGCTGTTTGTGTACGACCTGGAGACGGCCACGGCCATCTACCGCAACCGCATCAGCCCTGACCCCATCTTCCTGGCAGTGGGCAGCGAGAGCACGGGCGGCTTCTACGCCATCAACAGGTACAGGAGTATCCAGGGGACTGCATGCAGACGTGCGAATGCAAGCGGGCAGTCTTCATTGTGAGCAGGACTCGGGGGCAGCGGCAACATGGCACCATGCACTACACCGTGGTTGCTGCTGCTACAGGCGCGGGCAGGTGATCCTCGGCACGGTCAACGACGCCACCATCGTGCCCTTTGTAAGTGACCAGCTCAACAACGTGGAGCTGGCGCTCACCCTGGCCAAGAAGGGCAACCTGCCTGGCGCAGAGGCGCTGATTGGCAAGCAGTTTGAGCTGCTCTACTCGTCGGGCAAGTACAAGGAGGCGGCTGAGGCTGCCGCCGACTCCCCACAGGTGCGGTTTCCGGCGCTAGACTTGATAGCATGCTGTCTGACACTGGGCAAGCGATGGTGGTGATGATGCGTGCCTGCCATCGAACGCGTGTGGTGTGTGTCGGTGTTGCTGGCGTGTGCAGGGCCTGCTGCGCACGCGCGAGGTGATGGAGCGGCTCAAGGGCGTGGCCACCCAGCCCGGCCAGAAGCCGCCCATCCTGGTTTACCTGGGCGTGCTGCTGCAGAAGGGCAAGCTCAACGCCATTGAGAGCACGGAGCTGGCCAGGTGCGTGCCTAATGCCATGAGGTGGAGCGCGAGGAGCAGCCCGTCCTCCAGCGGCTATGCTGTAGCATCTCATCGCATTCGGGCTGCATGTGGGTGTGTGCAGGCTGGTGCTGAGCCAGAACAAGAAGGACCTGCTCACCAACTGGTACAACGAGGGCAAGCTCGAGTCGAGCGAGGAGCTGGGTGACCTCGTCAGTGCTGCTGGTGAGGCCGTTGTGGGGCATGGAGCGCACTGGTGCACTCGGGTGGCGCAGTTTGTGGGGCATGTGGATGACCTCTCGTGCCATGATCACCCTGGGTGGGTGCGCAGGTGACAAGGACATGGCGCTGCGCATCTATCAGCAGTGCAATGCCAGCGGCAAGATCATCGGCACGCTGGCCGAGAAGGGCGACTTCAACGCGCTGGTGGCCTACACGGGGCAGACGGGGCAGAAGCTCGACTACATGTACCTGCTGCAGGTATGTGGCTCAGGCTTGGCTTTGCCTGCATGCAGCCAGTCGCGTCGACTCGTGGACCATGTGAGCGAGGCGCTGCGTCCGCCTTTCCCTGTGTGTTCCCTCGCAGTCGCTCATGATGAACAACCCCCAGGGCGCCGTGGCGCTGGCCAAGATGGTGGTCAAGCAGACGCCTCCCCCCGTGGACGTCAACACGGTGGCGGACCTGTTCCTGCAGCGCAACATGATCAGGGAGGCCACCGCCTTCCTGCTGGACGCGCTGTCGGGCGACAAGCCCGAGCAGGCCACCCTGCAGACCAAGCTGCTCGAGATCAACCTTATCACCAACCCACAGGCACGCGGCCCTGGGCAGATCCTTAGCCGTCACAGGGAGGGCGTTCGCATGGTGTACAGCTTTGGCAGCCGAGGGTGCTGACGGATGCTGACGGGTAGGAGTTTGGTGTGTTGGTGTGTGTGTGCAGGTGGCGGACGCGATCCTGGCCAACGGCACGCTCACGCACTACGACAAGCCGCGCGTGGCGCAGCTGTGCGAGAAGGCGGGGCTCTACATGCGCGCGCTGCAGCACTATACCGACCTGCCCGACATCAAGCGCTGCATCATCAACACGCACGCGCTGGACCCTCAGGTGCGGTGCGCATCATGCTCAAACACATGAATGTTTGAGTGACATTGGCCTGCGTGATGGAACAATGAGCGACACACTGCTGCTGTGCGTTGGGTCGCGTTTATGCGTTGCGCAGGGTGTGGTGGAGTACTTCGGCACGCTCAGCAAGGAGTGGGCGCTTGAGTGCCTCAAGGAGCTGCTCATCAGCAACCAGCAGGCGAACCTGCAGCTGGTGAGATCAGCGACTGGGGCGCAGGCTTGGGATGGGCATGCACGACACACAGGGCGCAGACGCTGCAAGGTTGGTGGCAGTGCCGGAGGGCGGCAGTGTGCTCATCACATGTGGCGTCGCGCGCTGCTGAACTGCGACTATGCAGGTGGTTAACATTGCCAAGGAGTACACGGAGCAGCTGTCGAGCTCCAAGATCATTGAGCTGTTTGAGAGCCAGAACTCGTACCACGGGCTCTACTTCTACCTGGGCGCCCGCATCGCCTTCTCCGAGGTGAACACCGTCAACAGCAGCACCACATGGGGCTTGCGGCGTGGCATGCCTGGTTCAGCACGATCTGACCAGCTGCGGTGGCAGGATCAACACGGTTTGGCACCAAACCGTGGGAGCATTGCACTGGCTGCACCTGTGTGCACGCCCAGGACCCCGAGGAGCACTACAAGTACATTGAGGCTGCGGCGCGCACCGGCCAGATCAAGGAGGTGGAGCGCGTCACGCGCGAGAGCAACATCTACCCGCCCGAGAAGGTCCGCGCCTTCCTCATGGAGGCCAAGCTGCCAGACGCCCGCCCGCTCATCAACGTGTGCGACAGGTCAGTCACTGTGCGGGTTGAGGTTGGGCAGGCAGAAGCATCACACCTGTGCACGTGGCTAAGACCTTGGGCATGGTGGTGCATGGTGTGGCTGCGCAGGTTCGACATGGTGGAGGAGCTCACGCAGTACCTGTACACCAACAACATGCTGCGCTACATCGAGGGCTACGTGCAGAAAGTCAGCCCCGGCAAGACGCCACAGGTGGGCTTGGCTTTTGGCACCAGGGCTCCACACGCACACCGTTGGGGATGCAGTCACCGGGTGGCTCACAGCGCGCGCTGGGTTGTGGTGTGGTGGTGTGCAGGTGGTGGCGGCTCTGCTGGACGCCGAGGCGCCCGAGGAGTTCATCAACAACCTGATCCTGTCGGTGCGCTCGCTGCTGCCCGTGGACAAGCTGGTCGAGGTGAGCGATGGGTTGCGGGCCCTGGGAGGGACAGGACTGCTTCTGTCGCCGCACACACTGAAGTCAAGTGGAACAGATGTGGATTGTCAGATGGGGCGCTTGGGAGGCGGATGAGTCAAACTAATGGGGATTCTCCGTTACATGAAACGCAGATTGTGGAGACGCGCCACCGCCTCAAGCTGCTTACGCCCTTCCTGGAGCACCTCATTGGCGAGGGCTCCACCGACGCGCACGTGCACAACGCGCTGGGCAAGGTCATCATCGACACCAACAACAACCCAGAGCACTTCCTCACCACCAACCCCTACTACGACGCGCTGGTCGTTGGCAAGTGAGTACACACCCTGCAGGGACATGCACATCCTAACTTGGCAGCGGCACGCGGCCTGCCTACTTGGCAGGGACAGGCAGTGCTGTAGCTACAGGGAGCCAGGGTGGTGACTGACTGTCGGGCACCGTGGCACGCGTGTGACTGTGTGTGCAGGTACGCCGAGAAGCGCGACCCGAACCTCGCATGCGTGGCGTACAAGCGCGGCTCGTGCGACGAGGCGCTCATTGAGTGCACCAACAAGAACTCGATGTTCAAGCTGCAGTCGCGCTACATTGTGGAGCGCGCCGACGGCAACCTGTGGCTCAAGGTGCTGGACGAGGCCAACCCCAACAGGAAGGCGCTCATTGAGCAGGTGGGTGTGGCATCCCACCGTGCTGCAGCCCTGAAGCTCTCGCACCTCAGTGGCATTGCCGAGGAGCAACGAAGCAAAGCAGCACTAAGCTGTGTGTGTGTCTCGTGTCATGCCGCGTGTCATCATGGTGTGCAGGTGGTGTCCACAGCGCTGCCCGAGAGCCGCAACCCCGAGCAGGTGTCTGTGGCCGTCAAGTCCTTCATGGCCCAGGAGCTGCACAGCGAGCTGATTGACCTGCTGGAGAAGATTGTGCTGCAGAACTCGGCCTTCAGCAACAACGCCAACCTGCAGAACCTCCTCATCCTCACGGCCATCAGGGTGAGTGAGCTGTCACGCGTTTGGGCAGTGTGCGACAGCTGCTGCTGTTGCCTCTTGCGTGCTGGCTGGCTGGCAGGCGATCATCAGGTGCTAATCTGGTTCTTCTGCTGCGCTCGTATCGGTGTGTGTGTGTGTGCAGGCTGCGCCCCCCAAGGTCAAGGACTACGTCAACCGCCTGGACAACTTCGATGGCCCCGCGGTTGCCGAGAAGGTGAGGCACGACGGGACGTTTGGTGCTGCGCGCTGCTCTTGAACGCACGGGTGGCTTTTCTGCACGGCGTTGTCGCACCACTGACATGCTCTCTACATGAATGCCGTGTGTGCCTGCTGGAGTGCAGGCCATTGAGTACAACCTGGCCGAGGAGGCGTTCGACATCTACAAGAAGTTCAACAAGAAGGTGGAGGCCATCAAGGTGCTGCTCGAGCACATCCCCGAGGGCGGCCTGGAGCGCGCCGCCGACTTTGCCGCCAAGGTGGGCACCTCTGCTGTGTGGTATGACACGTCGGCAGCAGAGCGGGCAGGCATCCCACACAGTGCTGCGGCTGACCCCCTGACTCCACATGGTGTTGCGCGTTGCTGCAGGTGGACGAGGCGCCCGTGTACAGCGAGCTGGGCAAGGCGCAGCTCAAGGCCGACCTGGTGGCCGAGGCCATCAGCAGCTACCTCAAGGCACAGGACTCGAGCAACTACCTGCAGGTGCGTCTCCAGTGCAGTGCAGGCCACCCTGCCGCACGCACACCTGCACACCACGCTGCTGCAGCTGGCCTGGTGCTGCGGGGCCCCTGTGCTCACTGCAGGAGGTGATGAGCTCGAGCTTCACCTGCACAGGTGCACGTGTTTACCACGATGCTGGCTGTGCCGTGTGGTGTGCGTACAGGTGGTGGAGAAGGCCAAGGGCGCCGAGGTGTACGGCGACCTGGTCAAGTTCCTGCTCATGGTGCGCAAGAAGCAAAAGGACGCAAAGGTGGACACGGAGCTCGTGTACGCTTACGCCAAGACCAACCAGATGGGCCAGCTCGAGGAGTTCATCGCCGGGACGCACCAGGCCAACCTGCAGGCCTGCGGAGACAGGTGCGCAGCTGCTCAGTTCCCGCGTTGGCGTTGGCAGGCTACAGCATGGACAGGATATGCTCAGGCTACGCACAGGTCTGAGGTGGAGTGTACATCCGGATGCCGCTGGTGCTTGGCATGTGTACTGTTTGCAGGCTGTTTGATGAGGCCATGTACGAGGCGGCGCGCGTGCTCTTTGCGCACATCCCCAACCACGGGCGCCTGGCGTCGTCGCTGGTCAAGCTCGGACGCTTCCAGCAGGTGCGGCGCTGCTCCAGCGCCCCTGCACACTGTTGTCGTTGTATGCGAGCATCGCTTGCGCAGTTTCTACATAGTAGTGTGCCGTTCATGGTTGTGGTGCCTGCAGGCGGTGGACGCGGCTCGCAAGGCCAACAGCCCCAAGGTGTGGAAGGAGGTGCTGTTTGCGTGCGTGGACGCCAAGGAGTTCCGCCTGGCGCAGCTGGCTGGCCTCAGCATCATCATCAACGCCGACGACCTCGACGAGGTGAGTACACGTACACGCGCAGCGGACGAGGATGTGCCACGCCTGCACAGCAGTTGTTGGAGGATTGCCTTCAGCCAGGGCGGCTGTTGGCTTGAGGCATGGCAACAGAAGAAGGCACACTCCATCGGTGCCATCACTGCTGCGTCATGCTGTGCGCAGGTGTCAGAGTACTACCAGCGCCGTGGTCACTTTGACGAGCTCATCGCGCTGCTGGAGAGCGGCATTGGGCTGGAGCGCGCGCACATGGGCATCTTCACTGAGCTGGTGAGCACAGGCTCACTCCTCTTTACCTTAACCTTTACCTCATGGCCGCCCACACTGAGCAGAAGGCAGGGCCAGCACACGCACAATCCGACACACCAGGAGTTCTGCAGTGATGATGCAACATGTTGGCACCAGTCTGAGCGCGGCTGGCCCACAACACCACGCCGCGCCTCCTGATGATTAACATATTGGAGCTGTCTGAGCAGAACGCAGCATATCGATATCTCCTTCACAATGACGGTGGCATGTCGCACGCACCGTCATGGCATCTCCTCATCCTGGTGCTGTCGCTGTGCGCGTCCGTCTGCAGGGTGCGCTGTACGCACGGTACCGCTCCGAGAAGCTGCTCGAACACCTCAAACTCTTCAGCACCCGCCTCAACATCCCGCGCCTCATCAGGTACGTGCACGCCTGACGGTCGGCAGTCTCTGCAGTAATGGTGGGCACCGGTAGCGTGTGCACACAGGAGTTGTTGCCGCAATGTCGTCGTGCACGCCATGCCCGTTTGCGCGCGCGCCTGTGCAGGGTGTGCGACGAGCAGCAGCACTGGAAGGAGCTCACGTACCTGTACATCACGTACGATGAGTACGACAACGCCGCCGCCACCATGATGACGCACTCGCCCTCCGCCTGGGAGCACGTGCAGTTCAAGGACGTGGCCGTCAAGGTCTCACAGTCAGAGGTGCGTCTGACCCTCCGTTGCCCTTCTGCTAGTGCTGCACACAGGCCTGCGGGGAAGGCAAGATGCAAGGGCGTTGACCATTGCATGCCACTGCCATCATTGCTGCTGGCCGCAGGTGCACTACCGTGCGCTTGCTTTCTACCTGGACGAGCACCCCGACCTGTTGGTCGACCTGCTGGGCGTGCTGACGCCGCGCCTGGACCACACGCGCGTGGTGGAGCAGTTCCGCAAGGCCAACCAGCTGCCGCTCATCAAGGACTACCTCGTCAGCGTGCAAAAGTCCAACATTGCCGCGGTGCGTGATGCTCTCGCCGCATGCTGGAGCATCCCTGTGTCTGGACTCAACAAACAGCTGTTGGCTACACCTTCGACCTCGGAGGACAAGACCTGAGCTCCTGCTGTGCGATGGTGTGTGCTTCCTCTTGTGCTGCGCAGGTCAACGAGGCGCTCAACGGCCTGCTGGTGGAGGAGGAGGACTTTGAGGCGCTGCGCCACAGCATTGCGCACCACGACAACTTCGACCAGCTGGCGCTGGCGCAAAAGCTGGAGAAGCACGAGCTGCTCGAGTTCAGGCGCGTGGCGGCAACCATCTACAAGAAGAACAACAAGTGAGTGGCAGCACTTGTGTTGCCTGGGCTGCGCAAGAAGGAACTTGGCAGGCCGAGTTTAGCGGGCTGCTGGCAGGTGCTTGACCAGATGCTGACCATGACCCCGCTTCCTCCTCCTGTGCTCACTTCCTGCTGCAGGTGGCGCAAGGCGGTGGAGCTGGCCAAGCAGGACCGGCTATTCAAGGACGCCATGGAGACGACGGCGGCCAGTGGGGACAAGACGCTGGCCGACGAGCTGCTCAGCTACTTCATCGAGCAAAAGGAGCACGAGTGCTTTGCCGCCACGCTCTACACCGTCTACGACCTGCTGCAGCCAGACGTGGTGCTGGAGCTGGCCTGGCGGCACAAGCTTGTCGACTTCGCCTTCCCCTACCTCATCCAGGTAAGCAGCTGGTCCAGGTGTCATGGCGTCTTCTTGCGTGCGCGTGTAGTTCATCACCCAGAGGTCCACACTGATCCAACCTTTTTGGCGGCCAGTGGTGGCGCCAAGACTGGAATCTCATGATGTTGCCGCCACGCGCTCCGCTGTCCATGGTGTGTGCGCAGGTGGTCAAGGAGTATGTGGGCAAGGTGGACCTGCTCATGTCGGAGCGCCACGAGCAGGCCATCACCCAGGAGGCACAGGCCAAGGAGGTGGCGCAGCAGGAGGCGCAGCGCAACGCCTACCAGACACTCATGCCGCTGGCGCTGCCGGCGCCGGGCATGGGAGGGGAGGCCTACTACAACCAGCCGCAGGCGGGTGCCTTTGGGACCTACCCCGCGGCGCCCGGCTTTGCTGGCAACGGGTACTGAGTGACCGGCGGCGTGGGAGTGAGGCATGAGCGGCATTGACTTCACGGCTTGATTGGTGTGCTACCCGCGGAAGGCGTATACAAGGCGGTGGAACAGGAGCTGGATGACGTCGGCACGCGCCTGAAGCAAAAAGACCCAACAACTCTGACTCTGTGCTCTCTCTTCCGTGCGAGGAGCTCAGACCAAATTTCTTCACGCTCGTCTCAGGCGCTGGTGTGCTCTCACCGTGCAGCATCAATAACGGTGTCTGGTCGATTGCACGTGCCGCTCTCCTCTACCGCCAGCCACAGTGTGCAAGCGCCGGCTAAAGAGCACCACACGCATCGTCGTCATCTCACACCCTCCCTCAGTCAAGCGTCCTCAATCGAGCTGCCGTCATTTTCGTTTGAGACGTTTTCGCTTAGAGGCGCTACTGACTGAAGTGCCCTCACTGGTGGTCTCCCCGACTTCTCCAGTGCTGCTGCCCGCGCCGGCCACCGACGCGCCGGCTGACCCGCACGACCCCATGTCCATCCCGCTGGACGCTGGTGGGGCGCAGGGGGGTGGCGCCTGCTGGTGCATGGCAGCGCTTGCCGCAAATCCGTGGCTCATGGGCGACGCCGCTGCAGCTGCTGCGTGCCGGAAGTGCTCGGGCTGCGTTCCAGCCCGGAGCGCCGCCGCCGACCGCAGCACCTGGTTCCACGCCTGGCTGCCGGCTGATGCTGACCGGGCCGCCGCTGCAGCACGCCATGCACACACACATTGCAAAGGATGAGCTTGCTGCTGGAGGTGAGACTGAAAGGGTGTCGTGGCGGAGGTGGGGCTCACCTTGCGCGGCGCCGGCTTGGCTCGCGTGCCTGGAGGCTGTCTGCGCGCATCGCTGCGCGAAGCGGGCGAAGCCGCTCGACATTCTGTGGAGCGGACCGCCAAGCAGATCTCGGAATGCGGCTCGGTCAGTGCTGGGGTCTGTAGCAGCTGCCCTGAGTTGTGGTCTGCGCGTCAGGTGCACCTCCTGTGCTCACCTCCTCACACCGCAGGCCGCGCAAGCATGATCACAAGGGCATGCGCGCAGGTCGCGCCGCCGCACGCTAGGGAACCTGACTTTACCAGCTGCAGGAATGCTGGACATCAACCTGTTCCGTGAAGGTGTGCTCTGGTGCAGCTTGCTCATGCGGCCTCACGCCTCACCTGGCCGCCAAGACCGCTCACCGCTGCCTCAATGCTTACGCAGCAAGAGGAGGGGACCCAGAGCTGGTCCGGGCGTCCCAGCGCAAGCGCTTCGCTGATCCCAACGTCGTGGACAAGGTCCTGGAGCTGGACCAGCGATGCAAGCACGGTAATCTGCGCGGGGGGCGTGGCAGGCTGAGCCGCAGCGCCAGCAACTCCACAGGCTACAGGTAGCCATGCTTGGCAGTGCACTGTGCCATGCATCACGCAGCACGGGCCGAGCAGGACACGCTGGGCATGCGCTTCAACGCGCTGAACAAGGAGATTGCGGCGGCACGCAAGGTGCGCCCCACACGTGCTCATCAGTGGCAACCGCAGGTTGCACTGTTTGCTGCTCGCTCAGTATTTGCATGTGCTCCTGCTGGCCATGACCACGATCGTGGCAGGTGGGGCGAGATGCGTCCGAACTCCAGGCCACGTCGCGGACGCTCAAAGCACAACTCAACCAGGTGAGTCCAGGTGCTGCGTGGCACCACTGTGTAAACATATGCAGCAGGTGAACTGACACGATGTGCACAGAGTGGCAGAGGCAGGTATGTCGTGGGCGGTGCCGTGGGTGCTGCTGTTGCTGCAGGCGCGTGAGGAGCATCGGCTGCTGTCCTTACAGCTAGAGGAGCTGCTCTGCTCCATCGGCAACGTGGTGGACGATTCAGTACCCGTCAGCCGGGACGAGGTGATGCCTGCGTGTACGTCAAGCAAGGCTGGGACCTGTCTGTCATGTGGCACTTGCCTGCAGCGACGTTTGCTTGACCTTTGGTGGACCACTTTGCAGGCGGACAACGCCGTAGGGTACGTGAGTGGAGGGGCGCGGAGAGGCCTATCGCCACAGGTGAGCGGCATGCTGGGAGCAGATACTGCTTCCGTGGTCGCCCTCGGGCCACAAGAGTGACGGTGCGGAGCGCACACGCGCACGTCGCTGCACAGGAGCGCGAAGGCCTGCAGAGCCACCCCGACCTGGTGCAAGCGCTTGGTTGGGTGGACCTGGACGCCGGCGTGCGGGCAGCGGGGGGCCGTGGCTTCTTCCTGCTGGCCGACGGGGTCATGCTCAACCAGGTGCGGCTGCGAGCAGCCAATGGCGTCCGATGGCCTGGGCTGTGCGTGCTCTCCCTCTGTGCAAGCAGTCTCTCTCTGCGGCAAAACAGTGCATACACCGTCTAAACAGTGCATACACCTGAGCATGCGGAGCGAGGGGGCGTCGGGCACGTGTCACGCCAGGTCAAGCCAGGTATGCACGTGCCTTTGCCGCGCTGTGTGCAGGCGCTTGCGGCGTATGGGTTAGAGTTCCTGCGGACGCGCGGGTGGACCCCCGTGCAGACGCCCTACTGGCTGCTGGGCAGTGTCATGTCCCGCTGCGCGCAGCTGGCCCAGTTTGACGAGGAACTCTACAGGTGTGGAGTGGAATGGAGTGGAGCTCTGTTGGGCCTTAGTTCTGGCGCAGCCGTTTCTAGACTGAGTTTCATCAGGTGCCTGGCACTGGGGCACAGACATGATCCTCCGACAGCATGTGCCGAGCCAGAGCGTGCCGCCAACCCCTTTGTACAGGGTGGGCGAGAATGAGCAACGGCAGGCGGCCCTGCGGAGGGAACCCGACGCTCCACCTTGTGCATCATCATCACCACAGCAGGCGCCCACCTCAGCGCAGCAGCAAGGCTTGTCAGCGGGGAGAGCAGACGGAGAAGGAGGAGGAGGAGGAGGAGGAGGAGGAGGAGGAGGAGGAGGTGCAGAAGGCCCTGAGCTGTGG
>QAXK01001523.1:0-18498 GCA_004335735.1 Chlorella sp. KRBP
TGCGCGTGAATGCACGAGCAACACCAGCAGCACCACACCTGCTCAGCAAAAGAGGCCTCAAGCGCGCGGAATGCCTGGCTCCTCCCTGATTCATTCTGCTTGAACAAGTACGCTTGGCGGCTGGAGGCGTGCACCAACGACGGCGACACGCTCACCTGCACCAGCACATCCCCTGCCTCCAGCACGCCATCTGCCGGGCTGCCTGGCAGCACGTGCTCCACCACCAACATGCCCGTGGAGCACAGGTTCTCGTCCCCGTTGGCTGCGCAGCAATGCAATGGCACACAACCAGGTGTTAATCCAGCCTCACTAAGGGCGCAGGCCCACATCAGCATGCCTGTGGAGCCCGTTGGCTGCGCATCGCATGACACACGAAGGTGCAGGCAGAAGAACATCCGGGTTGCACAACAGCACAATGAGGAGAGGCCAGGGGCACAGCGCGATGCAGTCAGCAGGTCACCTATCCGTCAGTCTTGCATTAGTCATACACTCACCGGCAGCGCCGTGCATGCGTCCTGGCTCGGCGCGGACGGCCCGCTCCGTGTCCTGCCTCAGGCCCAGGCGCCGCACTGCGTACACGCAACACAGCACACGCTCTTTGGTTTTCTGAATCATCAATTGTCTTGTTCGTTTGTCTTGGTGCTGCGGGACGTCCGATACGCCCACTGAGGCGCCGCCAAACCAGATGCAAAAGACCCACACACACACGGACGCCAACGCAGCACAGGCTGACGCTGAGGTTATGATTGGACATGGGTGCTGGTGATGTGCACAGGGCCACCCACACAGCAAGCTGATGTTAATAGCTTGACAGCACTCAGTGACTTGGTGCGTCACGCCCGGCGTGCCTGCAGCTACAGTTCGTCCCTTGAATGCCATGCGGCATCTAACAAAAGGTGCGAGAGAGCACGTCACGGCACGTGGCCGAACAGGCAGAGCGCATGGCGCCGCGCACCCTCGTCAAAGCCCTTGAAGAGGAAGGTGGACTGCAGGTCGCCTCTGGGGATGCTGAGCACTGACCAGGAGGTGAAGTCGGGGATGTCAGGGTCGATGCCAGACTGCACACAACATGTGCAAGGAGTTGTGCTGTGCTAGTTGAGCGCTTCCTGGGAGCACACCGAACTGCACGGCCAGACGCAGGCCAGGGCTGTGAGTCTCAAGGGCTGGGACCACTGCTGCAGCGGTTGCAAAGGGCAAGCCGCCTGCTCACCTGGATGATGCTGAGGGCCCTGACCACCCTCTCCAGAGGCAGGTAGTAGGCTGAAGCTGCCTTGTTCTTGCCGCCGGCGTTGAGCCCCACCGCACGGCCCTGGCAGTCAATCACTGGGGAGCCGCTGGAGCCTCCCTGCAGGGCGAGGGGCAGTGAAATGTACATGACCTTGAGCAGCCTTGAGCATGGGCCCTTCAGCATGCTGCCTTGAGCATGGGTCTTCAGCATGCATGAATCGTTGAGCCGAGCGACAGTGGAATACATGAACTTGAAAGCAGGGGGCATCGAATCAGAGCATCGGCCTGCGCTAGCTTGTGTGCACGAGGCATCACAAGGGAACCAAAGGTTGCATTGTCTGGCTCTGTTCTCGCAGCTGCCTTCCCGTGGCCTGCTTTGCCTGGAACAGTCTTACCACTCCGGCCCACTCTGCTGCTCGATAGACATGGCTGCATTTGCATCGATAGACATGGCTGCATCGCATCGATAGACATGGCTGCATTCGCAGTCTCCTCCCAGGGGTGCCCCTCACCTTGGTGCCGGAGGCGGCTTGCAGGTAGAAGGTGTTGAAGTCGTTGTAGCCCTTGCGGCCATACACGGGCGCATCACGATCCAGGCGCGCCAGCACTCCCGCCAGGATGGACACCTGCGCGAAACGATGGACAGCGGAGCAAGCGGCGAGGCCATGCTGATATCCGCCAGGATCAACAGCTGCCCGCAACGTGCGCGGTGAAGCCACCGTGTCATGCTGATAGAAAGGCCACACGGGCTGCAGCACCTCCCACCGCACCTCCCACCGCAGCACTGCACAATGACCCCCGCTCTCACCTTTGCTCCAGAGTCATTGCCCACAGCACTGCACAATCGCCCCGCTCTCACCTTTTCTCCAGAGTCGTTGCCCACCACGCGAATGTCCAGGCCCACGCTCGCAGCCTCCGGCGCCAGGGGCACCTCCCCCAGGTCCATGAACTGGATCTTGCTGGGGTCAAAGCGCAGGAAGCCAAAGTCGTGCACTGGGTCTGCAGGCATAGCAACGGCAGCTCATCATCATTATCATCGCATGGCGTTCACGGCGGGAGCCGTGGTGCTGCAGGACAGGAGGATGCTACAAGCACGGCAGGTGAAACAAGGACAGGCATGCAGCACCGTGCGCAGGACAAGGCGGTTAGGCATCGCCTCAGCGCCAAACCGGCACGCAGCCGGGCAGGAGAGGGGCACATGGTGGCACTTGCCGCAAACTCAGCACCACCCGGCCGCAAATGCGCGCCCTGCCCTGCCAGCTCCTGGCCCCCGACTCGGGCATCTCTGTTGTTTGCATTAGCTATCGCCTAGATGGCGCTGGGCACTTGCCAGCCAGCTCCCGGCTGTTCCCTGTCCCTCGTGACGGGCTGTTAAGGCTCACCGTAGTACATTGGGTAGACGGGAACCTCCTCACGGTTGAGGAAGATGGCCTCGGCCACAATGGGGCCTGCAGGCAGGGCAGGGAGGCAGCAAAGGAGCACTGCCCTTGCTGTTGTTCCTGCTGCTGCGTACGCCCAGGTGGCCAACCCGGCGCCCGGTCATGCAAGACAACGCATGACAGCCAGGTTGTCAAGGCAGGTCTCTGTGTGAAGAGACCACTTGCAGTGGGATAGCCACGCAGGTCTGTGGCTGGGTGGTGCCGGTGCCGCACCCGGCGTGATGACGTGGCGGTTGGTGAGGATGATGCCCCTCTCCCTGTCCACGATGAATCCGGTGGCGTAGGCTGAGCTGGCCGGCTCAGTGTCCACGGCGCGCGTCAGCGTCACCCTGCAGAGCGCACACACATTTGAGGCACGCTGGATGCACACCATCACGTGCCTAGTGCACGTGTCGGGCCACCGCGCAGTCACGCAGTCACCACAGCCGCACAGCCCAAGCCTGCCCGTTAATGAAAATGCACCCTGCCACATTACGCGCTGAGCCAGGAGGACCCCTGCAAGAGACCCGCAGCGTGCGGACGGAAGACTCTGGCTCGCGTGACTAAGCACGATCGCCAACCACCCGGTGCCCGTCACCCGATCTGGAGTGCTGCATGCACAGCTGACCTCCAGCATGCTATCGTTTACTGCTTGCTGCCCCCTGCTGCACGGCCTCTCCCCGCCGCGCTGGTGCAGCGCCGCCGCTGCCCCCGCTGCGTGGACTGCCGCAGCGCTGATGGATCGTGCAGGCTCGCAAGCACCACAGCACCGCAAGGTACAAGGAATACCAATGCCACGAGACCTGGCGCGAAAGCTGCGGTGTGGTGCGCGTGCGCGGCGTGGCGTGGCCAGCCCCCTAGGCACCAGGCAGCTGCACCTCAGCACGCCGGCATCCCATCGAGGTGCTAAGGGTCGCTGCAAACGCTGTGTGTGCTCTCGTGACCCCTGGGCTGCAACGATGGCAGCGCGACGCTGTGCGCCTCGCAAGATGCCGCACAGAGCCGGGCAGGCGCGTGCGGTGATGCGTGCGGGCGCAGGCGCCCCCAGGCAGCGCTCTCGTGGTGTTTGTGCTCGGCAGGCGAGCCTTGCGGCGAACGAGTCGGGGACACTCACTTGAGCACGACGCAGCAGGGAACCACGCGGTCCAGCGCGCGCTTCCACGTCTCAGCCGTCGCAGAAGGAGGCCCCACGTCCATCACAAGGCACTCGTCCGCCACCGCGCCGATCCCGTCCTGCTCCATCGTCCCCCCAAGTGGGAGAGCTGCTTGCAGCTGTAGCTCAAGAGAGCGGCGTCCTGCTGATGCTGATGCTGCTGGTATGTGATCTGGAAGCTGGGGTCGGGGGGGGCACGCTACGCGCGGGACGACCGTCCGGGCCCTCATGCAAGCGCGAGGCCACCAAAGAGGAAAGGAAGAGGAGCAGGAGAAGAGGATTACATGCTCATGGCCCTGGTTGCATGCTCACTCAGGACCCTCACGCGCGAACCCACGGTGCACGCACAGGAGCGAAAGCCAGATCAGAAATGTCGCTGAGGTGCAGTGCGCGTGTGTTTAGGGAAGCCCAGTGGCAGCAATGCTTCATGCCCACGTGCAGGTATGCACTCATGCAAAGGTGGCCTCTGAGCAGTTCATGCGTCCATCTCGTGCAGCCAGGGCCACAGGACGCTCCACGCCACCGCCAAGCACCAGTTCACAAAATTGCTCTGTACGGTTGCGGCGCCTACCCTGTCAGGGGACACCTACCCAGTCAGGCACATTATTTATGCCTCCCGCAGCACCCCTCCTACAAGCTCAGCCGAGCAAGACGCATCCGCTGTACAAGCGCAGCCAACCTATCCCTCTACCAAGAGCCTATGGAATCCCGCACGACGGCGCATTCGGGCATGCCTTAGCCCCTCTTTGGCATCATGAGGATGGTCTGGCCTCTTGCGGGCACCTCTTCATTGTCTGCCGTCATGCCCATTGAGTAGCGGAACTCAGGCGCCGCCTCCATCTCCTCGTCCTCCTCCTCTGGCGGCGCTTCGTCCTCGTCAAAGTCCGACGCCATGGACGTGGTGCTCATCATGCCGGCGTGCAGAACCTCCTGCACGCGAAGCAGCCGTCTCGTAGTGTTCACGTCAGCAGCGCTCCCAGGCGGCTCACCTGGGCGTTTGCTTGTTTGCCCAAGAGTGGCAAGCAGCATCACATGCAGACGTTTACTAATCGGCAGGCTGCCCGGGAAGCAAATGCGCGCGCACACCTGCAAGTGCGGCATGGTGCGCAGCATGGCAACCGACGTCCCCGCTGCCGCCTGGGGGTTGGATGGCACGGCAGCCGTAGCGCTGCCGGCGCGCACCCGCCTCCACAGCCCTGCCTCCTCCTCCTCCACCGCCTGCAGCACAATCAAGCACCAGGAGCCAGCAAGGCATGCTTTCCAGGGCCGCGTCAGTGGCACCCAGCCCAGCCCAAAGATTCACCTGCTGCATGTGACCTACCCCGTTTGGTGGCTGATCTCATGTACCTGCCCATGCGTGCCACCGCCTGCGTGGCTCACCGTGGATGCCACTGGCCTCAACGCGCGTGCAGCCGCAGGGCTGCCCGGCACGTCCGCCGTGCCTCCTCCTGGTACGACGGGCGCCAGGTGCTGGCGGCTGTGCTGCGGTGAGGGCGTCGGCGACGATGCTCCCGCACCAAACATGTGCCCGTCGGCGGTGGACCGTGCAGAGGAGGGAGACGCTGGGGTGTAGAGGGGAAGGTGGGCGGCAGTCGCGTGCAGACGTAGCTGATGCAGCTGGGAGCTGTGCAGCTGCTGCGTCTGCTGTTGCGGTTGCGGGACGCCGTTGCTTTGGCTGTGGGGCCGAGGACGTGGTGAGCTGTAGGGGTTAGGAGGGGGAGGGGAGACGGGGTCGGGGGTGAAGGCGTGGGGTTGGCCGGTGGAGGGCTCTGGGGAGAGGGCGTGCGCAAGCGTGCCTGCGAGGATAGGGTGCAGCAACAAGAGATGCAGGCTGAACTGGACGTGCACTGTTCGAGCGGAAGGCACACGAGGGGGAAGGCGGGGCAGTTTTGTGAACGTGCAGTGGCAAGGTGCGGGGAGCCTGCATGGCCCTGCACTCGCAACGAGCACGCGCAGGTGCGTGCGTGTGTAGCTTGCGGATGGGGCTTCATGCCGCATCAACCAAGCCAGTGGAAAGAGTAAGCACAAGCGCAGGCCAGTGCATGCAGTCACCGCGACACCAAGGCACCAAGGACCGCCCACACACTGCAGCAAGTGTGCTCACCTGGCCTGGAGCCCCGGGGTGCCCCTACAGGCGACCGAATGGCAGCGGCAGCAGGTCCCGACGTCATCCAGGCGCCGGACGTATGGTCGGTCAGGACGGAGGCAGTGGGGCGTAGCTGGGCCAGAGGGCCGGACATGCCAGTGCTTGGCTCTGAGGCAAGGAGGTTCTGCGACGCCGCTGACACCACCATCTGCTGCGTTCCTGCTCCTGCGGCTGCGGCTGTGGAAATCCCTCCGGCGAATGAGTACGCGCCATCCGCCAGCTCTTCAAGCGACCAGGTGAGTGAGCTCGATGCCACGGCACGCGACGTGGCGTTCTGCGTTCCCGTCCCTGAGCCGGACGCTAGGTGCCGAGGCGAGCCCGGAAGCGCCGAACGCGTGGCGTGGTGCGTTTGCCCGCTGGCGGTGGCTGCGGCAGCGACGGCTGCTGCGGCAGCGGCAGCGCGGTTGCTGTTGTGCATCAGGACGGCGGCGCGGACTGCGGCTTCGGCCTCGGTGCGCATCAGCGGCGGCGCCGTGCCGCGCCCTGGCGCGCCGGCGGGTGGTAGCTGCGCGCCGGGACCAGCTGCCGCGCCAGGCGGGGGAAAGTGCAGTGCGTAGGCGGTAGCGGTAGCACCACCGCCAGTGTGCGGTGAGGTGGGAGGCGGGCTGTGGTGCGTCCCCGGGACAGACCGTGACGCGACCTGGTGCCCAGCGTCCGCGGCCTCCCCAGCCCAAGCGCTGTGGTGGAGCTGGCTGGCAGCTGCCGCATCAACAAGGGTATGTGCGGCGGTGGGGCTGCCGCTGTGCAACGCTGGGTGAGGGAGCTTGACGCTGTGGGCGCTGGGAAGGTTGCCGTAAGACGAGAGGTTTCCGTACGCGCCAGTGATGTTGCTGTGCGTGGAGGTGCCGTGTGGAGAGAGGCCGGAGCCTGAGGGCCCTTTGCTGCCGGTGCCGGGCGGCTGCAGGCGGGACGGAGCTGCGTGGAAGCTGGCCCCCGGGCCCTCGCCGTTGTGGTGGTAATGCGGCGAGACGGTGGTGCTACCGCTTGCGCTGTGCCGGACTGGTGATGCCGTGCCGCTGGCCGTGATGCTGCCGCCGCTATGCCCTGCCAGGGCTTGCGCGGCGGAGAGGGCAGGGGAGGTGCGGGGCAGCATGCCTGGCGAATTGGCGAACGGTTGCCCCCCGTGGCCGCTGGCTGAGGTGTGCTGCATGGCGTGCTGTTGCTGCTGCGCGTGGGCGTGCAGCAGCTGCGCCAATGAGGTGGTGATGGTGGCACCGGGAGGCGCGCTGCCCCTGGCGCTGTCTCCGGCGGTCCTGGTGGTGGGCAGCAGGCCTGCCGTGGCGAGCATGGGTGCGCCGAGGTTGATGGCGCCGCTGATGGCGGCGACGTTGTCGTGGCGGGTGTTGGGGGAGGTGGGCGAGGCTGGGTAGTGCCCTGCACAGCGTTGCGCACACATTGGATCGCCTACGCGTCAACGCGTCGTGTGTACATCTGATTATTATCTAATGCTCATCTGCTTGCCAGAGATGGCCGCGCCAGATGTAAAGCTCGACATACACACACAGCCGCAACCTGTAATCGTGCACACCACCCGTGTGCAAGCAGCAGCAGGCCTGTCAATCGTGTCCCCCTGTGCACCTCAATCGTGTCCCCGCTGTGACATGCCTGCGAATTGTGGGACCATCTGTTTGCCATAACTGGATCCACCAGATGAAAAGCTCGACACACACACAGTCAGCTCACCTGCAGCACTCCCGGTACGTTGGTGCCTTTGGAAGCCCAGTGAGTTTGCGTTCTCAATGCTGCCGCGGCGCGCATGCCCCGCGCCCGAGCCCAGCTGGTCGAGGGGCAGGCCCAGCACCTGTGGACAGGATGCAGCAACATGTCGACACGTCGTGGAGCTGACCCACCTGACAATATCTGCCCCAAGCCAAGGGAAGTGCATCTGATGCCGCACATCACAGCGACGCACCGTGCACCTTCCCTCGGTGCCAGTGAAAGCTCAGCTCAACGGCGCATGGGCCATAAAATGCATGGAATGTGGAAGCGGGGCACCTGCACGCTCACCTGCACGTCGTTCCGTGAGAAGATGACCGAGCCCGTGCGCTGCGTGAGTGGCGGCGGCGGCGGCGGCGGCGGCGCCCCGCCTGGCATCAGCACGCTGCCGCCGCTGCCCGCCATGCTGCCGCTGCCAACCGCAGGCATGACAATCAGCCCCTGCGCAGGCAACACGCCGCACATGCCGCACAAACAAGCCACTTTGCGGGCCCGCTGGCTGCTGCACAGGCACTGGCACCATTTGGTAAGGTGCGCAAACCACCACATAAGGGCTGGGGTGCGGCCCTACCTGGGAGGTGACCCGCTGCACCGCCACATCGGCCCTGCCCGCCAGCCTAGCGTGCTGCTGCTGCTGCGGCACGTGGCTGCCGCTGGTGTGGCCGCCTGAGGACTGAGGGCCGGTGATTCCGTCGCTGCGGCTGCCTGCCAGGTTGGCGCTGTTGCTGTTTCGGAGGGAGAGGGGAGGGTCGTGAAGGTTGAGATGCCCGCTGGGGCCCGCCTGGCCGAGGCGGCTCATGGCGCTGTGCCTGCAAGCGACAAAGTCAGCACGCACCAACAAGTCAGCTGACTGTTCAGGCGCACTGGTGCCTGCACTGTTGCTCTCGTGCTGATGACGGGGCACAGTATGTAGAAGCTAAGCGCACCGAGGAGGCGGCTCGAGCGGGTCGAGGTCGCTGTTGAACGAGTTGGTCATCGCCAGATGGCTGCCAGCCTGGCTGCGGCCCCGCCCCCCGTCCAGCACCGGCGGACCCGCAGGCGCCGCCACGTTGCTCGACCTGCTGCGAAGCACCTGCTGCCGGCTCCAACCCAGGAAGTTCCCGGTCGGTGTCGGCGTGTTGCCTGGGGACCCGGAGACCCCGCCGCTCGCGCTGTTGTCGCTCGCGCTGCCGTTCCCTCGGTACGCAAACACGCCCAGGAGCC
The DNA here is from genome assembly GCA_004335735.1 of Chlorella sp. KRBP. Classification (NCBI taxonomy): domain Eukaryota; kingdom Viridiplantae; phylum Chlorophyta; class Trebouxiophyceae; order Chlorellales; family Chlorellaceae; genus Chlorella; species Chlorella sp. KRBP. The sequence continues at coordinate 8,864 of QAXK01001523.1, forward strand.
GCGTGAACGGATTGCTGCTGGCGGCGGCCCCCGCGCTGCTGCGACCGTCTCGCGCGACGAACGCGTGCGCGTGCCCGACCCCGCCCTCCGCAGCCTTGCCGCCGGACGCGTAAGCGCCGCTGCGAAAGCTCTTTAGCGCCGGGGCTGCGCCAGCTGGTGAGAAGCGCTCCATCGACATGCGCGTTTGGATGTGGTCCGCGGCAGCTGTCCAGGGAGACTGTCCGTCGGACCCGCACGCGCTGTGACTGGTGGTGCTGACGAACGCACCGCCGTGCTGCTGCGAACCGCCGGCCCCCGCATTGCTCACGACGCGCCGGCCCAGCGCGACCTGATCGCCCTCCGTGCCGAGGCCCGCGTCCGCGCCCCAAGGCTGCACCGACGAGCTCGAGGTCGTCAGGCGGTGCGAGGCCGAGCGAGTGACGCCGCGAGGCCGAGGCGCGCCGCCCAGCCCGCTGACCGTATGCTGCCAATTCAACCGAGGCTGCTGCTGGTGCTGTTGCTGGTGCTGTGCCGCGTGCTGCCCGACAGAAAGCGTGACGTCCGCAGGCGAAGTCGCCACCAGAAGCGCCGCTGCCTCTGCGCTTGCGGCGGCGGCAGCAGCGCCGCGCTTCCAGTCGCCCAGCGACGTGTGGTGGTGGTGCTGCGGAGACTGCCTCGTCGGGTCGCCAAGGCTGTGCCGGTTGTTGCTGTCTCGGCCCGGCACACCCAAGCTGTGCCTCCGGTCCAGCTGCAGGTGCGGCTGCTGCGGCTGTGGAGAGCCTGCCTCTCCTGCTGCGTCCGAATCCTGACTGGGCCCCTGCGTCGATGATATGAGGTGTGCCATGGAGTGGCGGGTGGGCCGGGAGGTGTGGGGGCTGTTGGCGGCCGTGTCTCCTTCCAGCGCAAAGTCCCCGCCGCCCGGCTCGGTGATCTGATGCAAGAGACCTGCGTGCGAGGTAGTTCCATAAGAAACGCAACGCGACCTTTGGGTTTCAAGGACCTGCTATGCTCATCTGCTTGCCAGAGATGGCCACGCTGATGTAATGCTCGGCACACACGCAACCTGTGGGTTTCAAGGACCTGCTATGCTCATCTGCTTGCCAGAGATGGGCCCGCTAGATGTAACGCTCAGCACACACGTGGGTTTCAAGGACCTGCTTGCCAAGGCAGCACCAGAGCAACCCATGGTTACCTGCAGTTAGCCCGCTCGTCCCCCTGCCTTACAACAGAGACCAGGACAAGGCCGCACACCTTCCTGTCAAGACTGTTTGGCTTGCGTGCCCAAGTGCTGCAAGACATCTGATACGCCCGGTAGTTGGGCTCCGGTCCCGCCGAGGCGCCAAACAGATGCTGTTATCGACACACACACACACCTGTGAAGCGAGGGGAGCCACCAGCTGTGGATGAGAGGAGCGGGTAGCCCCCGCTGGGGCTGCGCAGCACAGGCAGGCCTGGTCCCAGATTCATCGGCGTTGCGACAAAGCTGGTGCTGGTCTGGCGGGCCGAGGCCGACCCGGGCGCGACGGCACTGGCGGGCGGCGCGTCAAAGTTGCGTTCGGAGAAGCGGCTGAAGGCGCTGGAGCTCACAGCCCTGCGGCACGTGCAGTGCAGAGCAATGGCGAGCCGGAGACTTTGCCTACTGGACGGAGAGTGTGTTGGGCTAGATGAGAGGCTAGGGCACAAGTGCGCTGCTCAGTGATGAGCAGCGTCCCGCCAGCAGCGAGTGTTGTATCCCCCGCTGGCGTGCTGTGCTCTGCTTTTAACAGCTGTAGCAAAGGCCTGCATGCCCGGGCAATGGAGCCTGGCCGCCTGCTGGCATGACGCCGCACCTGCTACCTGGCACGCACCTGCCGCACCTGGTAGCTGAAAACGCGCCCGCCCCGCCCACCTACCTGCTGGCACACCCCCGCCCACCTGCTAGCTGAAATTTTGCTCGCCCCGCCCGCCGGTATGATGCTGCACCTGCTACCTGGCACGCACCCGCCCACCTGCCAGCTGGCACGCCCCCGCACCTGCTGGCTGAAATTGCGCCCGCCCCGCCTGCCGGCATGACGCATCAACTGCTACCTGGCACGCTACCGCACCTGCTCGCTGGAATCGCGCCCGCCCCACCCGCCGCCAGGTTGGCCGTCAGCGCCTTTGCCAGGGCGCGGCTGGCAGCGGTGCCAGCGGATGTGTGAGGCGTGCTGCGCTGCACAAAGCTGGGCTCGGGCTGCATGCACCACCACCACCACAATGACCAACACCATCACCAAGGGCACCACCGGTTCAGTGTGAGCATGGCAGACAATGTATGCGGGTTCAGGTGCTGTGCTGGATGGTGGTTTCATCATTGACAGAGCCGTGTGCTGTCCGACTGCCTACCCGGGCTGCTGCTCCCAACCTAGTTGCCCCCTTCCCAACCAAGGCTGCTGCTCTCCACCCTAGGCAGCCAGGCACCCAAGGCTGCCTGGCTTGCAACCCAGCTGTTGCTCCCGTCCAGGCTGCTGCTGCCGCTTCCCCACCCGTGCTGCAGGTGCGCTCACCGCCACGAGCATGGAGGGTATGCCGTGGAATCCCCCTTCGTGCATGTTGGAGCCCCGGGGTGTGTGGTCGTATGAGGGGAGGCCGGAGCCTCCGGTCTGACTCACGGACACGAAACGCTCCCGGTACCTGCGGCGTGCAGCAAACGGGGCCGCGTGTATCAATACTGTGTGTGTGTGTGTGTCGATGTTTGCACCTGTTTGGGCGCCTCGGCCAAACAGATGCAAGGCGTGGGTGCCTGAGGAGCCTGGAGCAGCGAGGCACACTGTGCCTTCCCTGCTCCTCGGCCTTGCCCTCCTGGCCCAGTTGCCCGGGCCCTCTGTGCTGTGTGCATTGCTGACCACTCGGTGTATTGCTGACCACCCGGTGTCCTGTGCGGACCCGTGAGGCTGCGCAGACTGGCTGCTGCCTTGCTGGCTTGCCGCATGCAGCAGAGAGCTCACTTGGCGCTGGTCATGCTGACGACGTCCTGCGTGATGTCCGCCCTGCACATGCACACAATACGAGCAGCACCGCCAAGGGTGCTGGCGCCCCCTGATGCGGCGTGCTGTGCCAGATGCTGCGGCACCCGTTGCACGCATGCTGACCACTCCGCCTGCGCAGGGGCCTACCTGGAGACAACACTGCCAGGCCTTGACGTCTTGCCAGTCATGGACATCATGCGCACGCCGCGCAGCGCCGCCGCCACCCCGCCGGACACGTCCTGCTGGCCCCCCAGCGCATCTGCATCACGCCACCACCGTCACCATTATCACACGGCACCACACACGCTGGCTTCATCGTGCTTGCTGCCCTTGTGCTGCTTGCGAGGACATCAGCAAGACGTACCCCCCACTCCGCGCGAAGCGCGCGCGAGGCGATGGTGTCCCGATGGCAGCACTTCTACTGCGCCGCTCAGCGACTTGTCCGCCGCGGCGTCCCTGCGCCGTGGTCCCCGCAAAAGGTCGTGCATCGCCGATGCTGCGCCGTGTCATCCGCCTCTGCACTGCACACAAGCGGCCTCTGGCAGCGCACCTGGCTGTCGATGATGCGCTCCTGCTGTGCCACGCGCACGCGGCGATGGCCAGGCCGAGCAGCGCCAGCGCCACCACAACGCCAGCCGCGAGCGCCGCAGGCTGTGGCGGCATCGCGCAGTGGAGGCCTGCGCTCGCTTCAAGAGGAGGCTGCTAAGCGTACCATGATGCTGCTATCTGCATCACTTCTGTGAGTGTGCGTGGGCGTGGGCGTGCGGGACCATGTGCGATGTCGCATTGCCGAAAAAGGCACCAGAGGAAGGAGGAGGATGAGGGGAGCAGCAGTAATGGGGCGCGTTGCGCTGCGATTGGAACGATGATCCTCTGCAGGCAATCGGTACCGTGCGCGCCCGACGCGTACAACAGTGCACGGCAAGGCGGCCAATGAACAAGGGAAGAGGTGCACGGCAACAGCATCCTGCTCTGCTTGCCGATCCTGCTCTCCGCTGCACCCCCCGCGGCCTCGTACTCGAAATCATGCGGGCGCCGATCGCTTCAAAGGTAGAGCATCAAGAGACAAAGGGGCAGCACCAGCACATCCAAAGGACGCGCAGCCATTCGACGACGAGCCGAGCAGGTGCGACGACATCCGTGATGCAGCACAAAGACTCAGGACGCCTGACATGGGCGCTGGCAGATACAGCAGCACGCCAGGCGTGTGCCTATCGCACAGCGCGCTCTCCGTGCCGTGGGGGCAGCCTGCAGACGCCCGAACAACATGGCGAACTCGGGCCTCCGCGGTGCCCCCCGCCGCAGCGCCACTCCAGCGTCCATCGCAGACATTGGCACGGCATAAATATACCGCTGGTCAAGTTCACCTTGTCTTGCTCCTCTGCGCGCAGGACTTTCCTCGGAAAAGTTTGCTAAAGCCGCACGCGGACCGCGCGAATAGCAGCAGATCGCCAGCGCTGCTATGGCTGACGGCGAAGAGGCGCAGGTGACCACGGGCGAGGAGCAGGAGCAGCAGCAGCCAGTGGAGGAGGGCGCCGAGGTGCCGCGAGGCTACGCGGCTCAGGACGCCGACTTCGCCGTGGAGCCTGCAGTTGGCGAGAGGGACCTGTCAGGAGAACCTCTCGCGCTGCAGCAGGACCCCACCGCCGAGGACCTCGGCCCCACCGAGCTCGCGGAGCTTGAGGCGGGCGGCTACCAGGTCGCCGCAGACGACGCAGCCGCCGGCGCAGTCGGCGACGCAGCCGCCGGCGACCCGGCCCCAGCCCAGGAGCAGCAGTACGACGAGGATGGCAACCCCATCCCCGCAGACCCCTCCCAGCAGGCCTATGGCGCTGGCTATGACGCCTACGGCAACTACGACCCCAACGCAGCAGCGCAGGGCTACGGCGACGCGGCCCAGGGCGGCGATGCTGCCGCCGCTGGCTACGGCCAGCAGGACTACGGCGCGGCAGAGTACGGCGCTTACGACCCCCAGACTGGTGCCTACGCTGGCGCTGAGGCGGGTTATCAGGAGGGCGCAGCGGGCGGGCATGAGCTTGGGGCGCATGCCGGTTCAGCTAGCCACGGTGCGGGTGGTGGCAATGAGGCGGCAGCGCGGGCCCTGGCGGATCAGATGCTGGCGGAGGAGCGTGAGAAGCACGAGTCGCAGCTCAAGGTTGAGGCGCGGGCGCGCGAGGAGCTGGAGGACATGATCCTGCGCATTGAGAAGCACTTCAAGGCGGAGCAGGCGGCGAGGAAGAAGGCGGAGGAGCTGCTGCAGGTACGCTTGGTGGGGGCGCGTAATAGGGTGGGTTGCAGCGGAGGTAGCGCTTAGGTGGAGCAAGCAGCCTTGGCATCTGCTACTTGGGGCGCCGCCAGGATGCTGAATATTGTGTGTGGTGAGCTTTACATCTGGTACAGCCTGGCAATCAATCATAACCTGTGCGCGATTGCGGGTGCACTACAGGCGAGCGTGGCCGCCGAGGTTGACAGCAAGTCCAAGGTTGAAGAGGTGCTCAAGAAGCGCGCGCAGGAGCAGCGCTTGCTGGAGGAGGAGCGCGGAGCCATCAAGCGGGTGAGCGGGCGCACCGCCACGGGAGCCCTCCCTCATCTTGCATCAACCACATAACTTGCACATGATCGCGTCCCATCACGCCCACACAGCTGGAGGAACAACAGCCTCACCTCTGCTGCCTGCCCCGTCTACACACGCTCACAGGAGCGCATGGCGCTTGAGAACATGCGCCAGGAGTTTGAGGGCGAGCTGCACGCGGCCCGCCAGGAGGTGGCCAAGGCCCAGGAGGCGCTGGCCTCGAGCGAGGAGCGCATCAGGGCGGCGGAGCAGGTGGAGCGCGCCAGGCTGGAGGCTGACTACCAGGCACGCCTCGGGGCCATGCAGCACGAAGTGGTGAGTCCGCCGCCTTGCTGCGGCTTTCATGCTGGCACACGCCTCATGATCTCTCACGCTGCCCAACATGGTGCTCTTGTACTCGGCATCAGAGGCGTGTTTTGCTGTGTGTGTGTTGCTGTTTGCATCGGTTTGGGCGCCTCGGCGGGGCCGGAGCCAAACTAACGGGCGTATCAGATGTCTTGCAGCACTCGGGCACGCGAGCCAAGGGCCTGATGCAGGAGCACGCCTGTGTGTGCTATTGGCTGCTCTGCAGGACCGCATGCGTGAGGAGCTTGGCTACCGCACCATGGTGATGGGCGCCGAGATGGAGAAGTGGCGGCAGCAGGCGGCGCTCACGGCAAACGCCGTGCTGGAGGCCAAGAACGACGTGCTCGAGCGCAAGAAGGAGCTGGACCACACCAAGGACAAGATGGACAAGCTCCTTGAGGTGAGAAGCACGCACACACTCCTGATCCGTGCTGTGCAAGCTCCTGCTGCTCGTGCTTGCCGTGCTGGTGCCTTGGGCCATCGCGTGTTTAGACACGCTTAGCAGCAGCTTCCAAGACAGTGGGCCAGCACAGACCACCACCCAGTATATCACACTGGCTCAGCAACTGCGCCCGTTGTTGACCCATGCAGAAGCTGTACGTGGGCCGGGAGCACGGCATTGAGCTGAGCGGCGCCATCGCCAGCAACCAACGCATGATGAGCTTCATGCCCACCTCCATGTTCAGCCCCGGCGGCGGCAACAAGCAGGGCACCAAGCTGCCGCCGCTGCAGGGCCGCCACGTGCAGCACGCGCCGCAGCACTCTTTCGGCGCGCTCAGCCACATGCAGGGCTCTTATGGCCCGCTGTTCTCCGACCCTCACGCCGGCGCCAACATCAACATGTCGGTGGGGGTGCCTGGGAGCTTCCTGCAGCACGGCGGGTTGCACCTGGAGCAGCAGCAGCAGCAGCAGCAGCACGACGGTGGGCTGAGGCGGGCGCACAGCAGCGCCATCCCGCACGCACGCGACGTGAGTCCCGGGGGAGGGCGCAGCGAGGCGAGCCATGCGCAGTCCAACGTGGCGGAGCGGGGCGGGGCGGCGAAGCAACGGGAGGCGGCCAACCGGCGGGCCAAGTCGGGCCGGGCGGCGAACAAGGGCAAGCCGGACCGGTTCGCGGAGGCGGAGAAGGACCTGGCGCGCATGGCAGGCATGGGGCGGCGGTGGAACTAGGCACATGATGCTGTGTGGGGCCAGGTCTGCTGGCGAGCACGACTGCGTCTAGTACATCTGCTGGCGAGCACTTAAAACCTTTGCAACCTGACCCGACTGGGTCTTATGGTTCTCACTCTGTCATTGACTTTGAGGCAGGGTCTGCTGGCTTGCTCGTCCTTTGGTCCGAGTCGTCCTGCACCTCGGGCACCCCTGCTCACAGTGGGACTGTGCGTGTTTCCAAGGCTGCCTCCGCTGGTCGGTCTCTGCTGGTTGCGCAGGGATGCATCCGATTAGATGCCCTGCGGCAGTGGCGGTGTCAGCAGCCTTCCGTTTTATTCTGCTTGAGTGTGCGCGTGCACGATGGGGCGGCCAGCGTGTACAGTAACTGTGCTGTCGAGCAGGATGGAGCAAGGCTACGATTGCTGTGCCGTGAGGCTGCAAAGGCCGTTCTTGACAGTGACCCTGATGAGCACACAGCAGCTGCGCTTGCAGTGTGTATCCCAGACGATGCATACAGTCTGCACTCGCGCCGCCAAAGAGAGGAAGAATGCGCACGAGAGGCAAAAGAGGTCCTGGGCAAAGAGGCGGGCGCGGGCACGGCACGAGTCCGCAAGATGAGCTAGCAAAGCTGCGTGACATCAGGAAGTTTTGGTCACTCACACCTCATGATCACCGCTACCAACCACCCACATTAACACTAGATGCTTCGCTCTGCCACGCTCTACATACCCAAGGGCAAAACGTTGTTTATTCGCGACACGCCTGCCTTGAGTCAGGAGGACATAGCTTGAGAACAGCCCCACGCTGCCGCATGCAACCCTACACTCGGCTAAAAGAGCGCAACGGCAGGCGAAACCTCAGAAGTCCGAGGCGCTACAGCACGGTGCTGCTGAGAGTGCTCCTGCTGGTCATGCATGCCTGTGCCACACGCACGGGCGTTCCGTGTACACGCCACCTGCCGCAAACAGAAGAGAAAACTGCACGCCGCAAACTGAGAGCGACCTGCTAGTCCACATTGCCTCTGCCTGGGAGTGGAAAGAAAGAACGCCTAGCGCCATCGCTATTCCTGCAGCGCCTAGCGCCGCTGCTGCTGCTGCTGCACCAGGTTCTTGAAGACGAGCACTGCGCTGCGGCTGCTGTGCACCAGGTGCACCAACTGCTCCGGCACCTTGCCTACGATGGCCGGCAGCTGCACATTGGCGAGCATCACAGCAGCACAGAGTTGAGTACCACAGCAGCACGGGGAGATGAGACCACGTTCCTTACTGCATAAGCCCGTATGTATCTGGTACCACGGTAAGGCACGCCACCATCACCATCACTGCATAACCAGGAGCGGCACCGCACTCACCAGGTAGCCCAGGAGGTGCACTCCCTCGTTGTGGATAATGCGCGTGATGTCCTCCACCCGCTCGTCCTCCAGGCTGAATGTCAGGGGTGGGGGCAGCCCTGCCATGGTGGCCACCTGGTTCATCGCCGCCATTGTGCGCTGCATCATCATGACCTGCTGCTCCCTGCGTGCGGCACAAGCGACACAAGGAGTGCCACACACCGAAAGGAAAGGGTATCCATCACAGTGGGGTACGAATGCTCATGCACTGTGGGCATGAACCTGAAAGTGGCTGCTGCAGATGCAAAGCACACTGGGAGGGGCAGTCAGGCGCGCAACAGACGCACAGTTGGAGCGCAACCGGGCTAGGTCACGAGCTCACACGCAATCTGCTTCACTGTGCTACACCAGGGACACGAGAGAGCACACGGTGCTGCGTAAACATGAGAGGCCACGCCTTGTCTTGCCTGTGGTTGAGCTTGAGCCCGGCCGTCTTCTGCGCCTGGTTGGTTCCGGCGGCGTTGATCTTGACCACGCCCGTGGGATCCTCCACCTGCAAACACGAGGGTGGACAACTCATCAGTGCGCTTGGGCCAACTGAGCATGTGTGATTGCAGTGCCGTAGGCTAGGAGGCCAGGGCTACGGTTCCTGCGCATCCGCCTCCCCTAAGCCTAACTCCAACCCTATTCGCCTCCATGAACGGGTGTCATCAACCCAGCAGGGCGTTGACGTGGACGCTGACCACTCACCCGGCACAGCACCAGCGAGTCGCCCCTCTGCGCCTGCAGCACCCTGTCGGCGAGGTAGTGCACCAGCGGCGCGGCGTGGCGCGTCACCACCGCCATGGCGCGCAGGTGGTGGTGCCTGAGCGCCTCCTGAACGGGCCAAATGTGGTGGAGGCGAGCGCGAGTGAATGAGTGAGGCGACTGCAGCTAGTGAGTGAGTACGGCAGTGGCTTTTGTACTCGCGTGCCACTGTGTAAGCGCTGATGGGCAGACGGTGTGCTGTAGTGCCCACCTGCACATTGAGGCTGTTGTCGTTGACCACCATGACGGGCACCTGCAGCCGCTTGATGGCCGCTAGGGTTACGGACCCTAGGATGGCCGACGACTGCAATGGCACACGCCCACACGGATCACACACGTGTGATTGCTCAACTTGCCAGTGGCAAGCTGTGCATCATCTGCTTGCCCACAAATGGGTGCACCAGCACCTGATTCACAGACCAGCAGACTCTCGATCATGCGAGCGCAGCCTCGGACAAGCAAC
>QAXK01001528.1:0-10246 GCA_004335735.1 Chlorella sp. KRBP
CTCTTCCGATCTGCTGCTGATCCTGTTGCTGTTTCTGCTGCAGGTCAAGCTGCAGTTCTTCTCCGGCCTACATCTGCACAACAGCAAGGTGCTGGGGGACAATGCCATGTACGGCCTCACACCCAACTCTACATGGCGGGGCCAACCTTGGACTCAGGTTGGGGACTACAGGGCTAGCCGTGGGGGCAGCCTGCCAGCCTATATGGGTGCACAGCCAGGTGTGCAGCTGGGGACATACCCCATGAGGGTGATGGGCTTTGGTCTGGAGGCACGGATGCTGCCGGCTGCCGGCTGCCAGTGCAAGAAGCCTGTGCGTGTTGTGAGCAGTGAGAAAGTGCTGAGCCTGGCAAGTGTGCCGACCTCTGGCGATGGCGGCAGTGTGTTGTCAACTTTGTCAGGTCTGGTGTGATGTTGACAGTGTGTGACCATAAAGAGTCATGGCGTGCGTGTGGCAGGCAACTGACTTTGGGTTGGGCAGTTGGTGTGAGCAAGCACTGACTGCAAACAGGCTGTGCTATGCCTGTTGGATCTGTGAACTACAAATCTTCGAGGGGCTTTGTGGGAAAGCCCAGCCAAGGCCCACAGTCTGCGTCCTGTATCTAATATACCGCTGTCGTAGATGCCTGTTGAATAAGGCAACTTGCTGTGACCCTGCCTTGTGACATCCACACGTGCCTGCGCTTGACTTGTGTTCATAAATACCACAGCAGTCTCCTTGCCATAGGGAGCAGCTGGTTCAATGTGAACTGCCACCATGGCGACGTTGTGGTGCAGGGTGGTATGTGGCATTCTGATATCTCTTTTTCTTGCTATTCCTTGGTGCTATGGTTGTGTAGATTTGGTGGCCATGGGAATGCCGTATGTGAATCGCTGACCTGCCCTGCTCAGAGAAGCTCTCTCGAGTGCTGTTGAGCCAGGTGTGTTGAAAGCATCCGTCAGTTCATCCCGGCATGTTGGCAGTATGAGCGTAGGTGTTCCCTTTTGTCGTTCTGTTGTCATGTGAATGTGTTGGCTCACAGGTCAGGAATTGTTGGGTCAGGCTCGAGCCCCCAGGTGTACACTTGTGGGGGTGGCAACTGCACTTTGAGCCAACATGGCCAATCTGAGAGCCCTGACACTTGGAGTAGTGCAGTGGAGCACTTCCAGCTGGTCTGTTGAATGGACCATGTCATGTCCGCACTGACAGTGTTCAACACTGTCCACATTGACATAAGCCTGCAACTTGTTGGCAATGTACTTACCCTTGTGTGCAGCTGGTTTGAGTGTCAGAGCTGTGTCACACCATGATATTGTATTTTGGGTGACTGTTCATGCAGATGACACACCCTGGGCGACAGTGTGAAGCTCCTCCCTGCCACGACCATTTGTGCTGTGTTGGTTGCAGCAAACCCTGGTGAGGTTTGATGTGTACTCTGTACATAACCTACAGGGTCTCATCCAGTGACGGTTGCACCCCATGCTGCTCAGATGTAACAAGTTATTGTCACTGAAGTCTGCTGTCCTTGAAAACAACACAACCCTGATGTGGGCATGAGGCCCCCATCACAATCACGAACCGGTGGCCATTTGGATTCCAAGGTGTGTCTGTATGCATCCAGTTCCCTGCCCTTTGCATCCTGCAGACAACCTCGGGCTGTATTGCAAGCGCACTCAACAGCTGTGCAGCATATGCCACAGCATACACAAGGAGACACTCATGTCTCAGTACTGGAATGTTGCTTGCCGAACCACAAAGCCCCCTGCACGGTATGATGCAATGCTGCCCGTTGTTGTGCGCCTGTTGCTGCCCTTGCCTGCTGCACCTCCAGTACTCGACTGCTGCTGCTGCTGCCTGCCAGTCAGCTTGCTGGGCGAGGAGTGTGGAGACGCACCAGCAGCAGCACTGCCTGCCCCTGGGCTGCTGCTGCTGCTGTTGCCCCGCATGGACGTGCCCTCCAGGCCGAAAGACGCAGGTCCTGTGAGGACCAGCACACCAGACTGGATGGAAGGCACCGAGGCAGGCATCATGCCGGGCAGCCCACTGGTAGCACTCAGTGCAAGCAGGTTCTGCCTGGCTGTCGTCAAGTTGGCGAGGCCGTCAAAGTTGAGCATAGTCGGCAGGCCAGGGGTACTAAAGCCCTGGGCTTTGGGAGACGCCAGCACGTCGGGGGGTCCACAGCCCCCAGCTGCCACACGGCCCAGGGGCAGGCCTGCCGCTGCTGCGCGCATGTCTCCTGCATTCGCTGCGGCTGCAGCTGCCAGCAGCATGGCTGCGGTGTACTGGGGCATGTCTGTGGGGACGCGCGGGCTGTCGGCAGCAGCTGTGGACAGCAGGACCTCGCGCTCGTCTGCTGTCACTGGCTGGCCGTCGATGGCCTGCAGCTGACTGCAGGTGGCGATGAAGAGCTGCCTGTATGCCTGCAGCACATGCGTGTGATGACAGCCACTTTTAAGACTGGGTGCCTGTGTGAATGAGCGTTGCAGTGTGGGCTGTAATCGCTGCGTTCAATGCTTGTGCGGTGTGGGCAATATGGTTTTACGTTCAGACGAGCCTCTTCCCTGGGCACAGAGCAAGCTCTTTCATATGTAGTCAACCCAGCACAGAGGCGTGTCAACTCACCAGCTGCTTGCGGACAAAAGGGTTTGCCGTCAACGTCACATCCTCCAGGCAAGGGATGTCTGCCAGCCGTTGCGCACACTCTGCTGCATCCATCATCCTGTTGCTGGCAAGCCTCAGGACACGCAGGGCTGGCAGGCATGCACCCAGGCCTGCAGGCCCTGCTGCTGCGGAGGAGGGGGTGCTGATGCTCCTGATGAGGTTGTCCTCCAGCCTCACCTCCTGGAGCCTCACGCAGCTGGACAGAGCCTCGGGCTCAAAGACCCTGTGAGGCACCAGCAGCGACAGCAGCAGCAGCAGCACCAGCACGAGATCAATGCTTGACCAAACGGGACCAAAGGTGGCTTGTTGCGTAGGTTTCATCCTGTCGGCAATCGGACCAAATGTGGCATGCACGAGTGCAGCCCATCACGGCACACTGAGTGCGTCGCCAAACAAACCACTGGGTCTCACCTGAGCCTGTTCTTGTCTGCCACCAGCTCCCTGAGCTGCACCAAGTCCCCCAGCCCATCCAGCTTGCTGAGTTCGTTGCCCTGCACGAACAAGCTGCGCAGGGCCGGCAGGCACTGCAGCTTCAGTGGCGCCAGCGAGGTCAGCCTGCAGCCAGCCAGCTGCAGCGTCTGCAGCCCGGGTAGCAGCACCCTGGGCATGCTGGGGTGGCTTGACGCCTCTGTCAGGGACCGTATGCCGTGGCTGTGGGGTGCATCTGCGCTGCAGGGCTTCTCAAAGCACAGGCTGGGACTTGAGGCACCGTCCAGTGGCTTGTTGCCGTTTATGTGCAGAGCCATGAGGCGGGCCAGGCCAGACAGTGGGGCCAGGTTTGTGAGGTGGTTGCTGTCCAGCGTGAGGCCTGTGAGAGCACCGAGGGGCCCATTGGCTGCAAAGACGGTGCCCAGGTCCTTTATGCCAGCAGCAGTCAGGTCGAGGTGCCTCAGGGAGGACAACTTGCAGCCTGGGAACAGCTCCTCCTCCTGCAGCACAGAGAAGCACACAAGATGTGTGCCACATGTGATGGCAACGGAGTCTCACAGGGCAAGACTTGTGTTGAGGGGGTGCCAGGTGTGTAGCCATCATTCCCAGCACAGCTCATGATCAGACCATGTTCGAGTTCCCTTTTGCTGAAGTGGCTGTGCTGTCCTTCAAATTGTTCACACAGTCCCAGCAGCCAATGCTGCTGGACCCATTCACCACCAGTACTTCCACGGATGCTCACCAGCAAGCTGAGTGTGAGGCGCCCGGCATACGCGGCCTGTGCCGCAGCCAGCTCCGCTGCATCTGCTGCCACACCATCCAGCACCTTTAGGGCCCGCAGCTTGAACAGCAGCAGCAGCCTGTAGCCGTCGGTGGCTGACACCACAGGGTTGCCCACCAGGTCCAGAACAACTAAGTGGGGCAGCACTGACAGGCGCTCAACCTCCTGCAAGCCACACACGTATGTAAGGAACAAGGTGTCAGCACCACCCGCTGCGCATGTGGACTCGCACGTGTGCCGTGCATTGCTGGTGTGCTCAGCGTGCTGGTACCAGCGCCACCGGGCTGCACCCGTGCCTGGGCCAAGTTTCAGTTCGAAGCGTGGCAGCAGCTGAACTAGCCTGGTAGCTGCACTGCCAGTGCTGAGCACCAGCCAGACAGAAACATGGACACCATCAGCAAGAACCAGGTGGGCCTTCAAGAACGGTTCTGTGCATTGGCATACCACCATACTGAGCGAAATCCACAGCACCACTCATACATCTCCAGTGTTTCAAGCATGGCACTGAACTTGCCTTTACTGGCTTTGTGTGGTGGCCACGTCAACTGCAACTGTGCCACAGGCTGTGTGCAGGCGCACCTTGATGTCAATCACTGCGTTGTGTGCAGCATAAAGCTCAACCAGGCTGCTCAGGCTGCTGGGCTCCGCCAGGCTGGCCATTGCATTGCCCTCACAGCTGAGGCTGGTGAGGGCTGTGAGGCAGGACAGGGCTGCCAGACTGCTCAGCTGGTTGCGGGACACGTCCAGCTGCCGCAGGCTTGACAAGCTTGACAGGGGCCGCAACTGCAAGAGTGCAAGAGATGAGGGCTCAGTAGGGCTCAGGCCAGACATGCAGACTTGCATGCAATATGTTACTCGTGGGGCTGACAGGCATACGACAGAAAAAGCTTTTGCATCCTCAGTCTGCAGTTGTGTGAAGCTTTCTGATCTCCACTCCACAGAACCGCGATCCGTTCAGGGAGGTCCAGAGAGCTCCGCACCTCAAGCACAAGGTTGTCGCTGATGTTGAGCTGCTGGAGGGCTGTGCAGCCAGACAGATCAGCCAGGTCACTGATCAGGTTGTCAGCCAGGTTGGCTGCCACCAGCCTGTGGGCTGCAGCCAGCCCTGCCAAGCTCCTGAGGCCTCGACCCTCCAGCACCACACTGTGCAGCTGCTGGCGCCAGTCATCCGCACCCAGCGCATGTAGGGTGGATACAGGGCCTGACCAGACAGGCATTTGGGAGTGGGTGAATGTAAGCTTACAGTCTTCTGAGGGGGAAAGTGAGAGAGCCCAGCTGCTTCAAGGCATGTCCCCTTTCATCAAGCAGCCTTTGCGTAGCGCAACCATTGTTGTGTCTGCAGGATTGGTTGCACCTACAGGTGCCATCACCCTCGACACTGGCACCCTCACCAGTGTTGCTGTGCCACAGAGACGGCGTGTCCCGCAGCCCCGCCACTGTCAGGCAGCTGGCTGTGCTGGTGTCCTGCTGCTGCACTGGCACGCCATCAAGCTTGGTCAGGCTGCTGAGAGCAGACAGCGCTACACTGTAGGCCTTGTGACACTGGACTGGGTTGAAGCTCAAGTCCAGCTCCCTCAGCTGCGGTGCCGACCTGAACCACAGACAGCGACAAGGCAGCGGCAGCTGTTGATGGAGAGCACAGCCACACTCAGTTCAATGTTTGTGTTCACATGTAGCAGATCGAACATTGTGGGCGAGCTAGAGTGAACAGCTGCATGACGACACAGCACTCATTCAGAACGTCAACACATTGCCAGGCATTGTTGGGGGTCTATGGCACCCTGTGCATGCCATAACCTGGTGACTTGACCAACTGTTGATGCTGTTGCTGCCTCCTGCATACCTGGTGAGCGCCTGCAGGTCAGCAGGCTGTGCCATTTTGTTGCAGGAGGCATCCAAAGCCGTCAGCACTGTGCAGTCCTGCAGCCAGCCGCAGGCCCAGGTGCTGATGCTGTTGTGTGAGACGTCCAGCACCGCCAGCTTGCTGTCTGTTGCCGACTGTGTCAGTCCCTCCAGGGAGGTGATTGAGTTGAAGGGTAGCGCCAGCACGACAAGGTTGGGCAGGTGGCACAGCAGGCCTGCAAAGCTGGAGCAGCCGCAGTCCTGCAGCGACAGGCGCGTGAGCGCCGACAGCTGCAGGCACACACACGCAACGACAGCACAGGCAGGCTGTGAAGGTAGGCAGATGTGGGCAAGCTACGCAACTGTACGGCATGATCAGCGGCCATGACTTTATGGCCGTCACAGGACGACGAGGCGTTGACCAGAGGTAGTATGTTGTGTGCCTTAGTACAGCTGCTGATGCAAGAAGAGACCCCCGCCAGCTGCAACCGCAGCCAGACCCAGCATCACCTGCTGGCCTCCACACACTGTTTGCAGGCCCAAGGGCGACAAGTGTGGTAGCCGTGAGGGCTGCTGCTTGTGCATGGTTGCCAGCACTGCACCACAGTGGTCCCATAGCTCCCTGGACACCGTCCCTTGGCCCAGTCCTGCATCTCGCTGCCTGTCTGCATCAAGCCAGGTCTGCAGTGGCCGTGCACACAGCTGCAGAAGAGCATCCTTGCAAGCAGCACCACCCATGCACTCTGGCTTGCTACTGCTGCTGCTGTCATCCTGCTTTGCTGGGGCTTTGTCTGTGTGCTGGTAAGTAATGATGTACTCAGGAAGGATTGCTGTGTGGTCACAGATGTACCACATCCTCGTGGAGGCTTTGCCACTGCTGCTGCTGCTGCCGAGGTTGCGGTACACCGCCTTGAGGCCTGGGTACTGTCGCGTGTCAATGCTGTCTTCTTGTTTGCCTGCTGCTCCTTGGGCCGCTACACAGCATCATGTATGGCATACAACTTGTCAATGGGTGCAGGTACGCTGGCACAGCAGCATCCTCAACTTGATGTGGAACCCTAGATCGCTGTCAGTGAGCGCCGCTTCTGAGAAGGCCTATGGTGCATTCAGTGAGCACGAGGAAACCCAAGCAAAGCATGATCAGTCCTGCAGCTTGCAAAATCCAGAGGTAGGGCTAAGCATGGCGTCAACAGGGCCTCACCATCTGCAGTCAGTGCCTTGCAAGGACCTGCCAGGCACACTCTGCACACCAGCACCTGCACTCTGCTGCTGTTTCCGGGGTGTGCTGGCGGGCAGCTGGAGAGCCTGACAGCTGTATGCGGGTCCCATCTGTTGTGCAATGGGTCAAAGCCGTGCTCAGCAAAGCTCAAGCAGTCACCTGCAGCGCACATAATGCAAGTTTTCAGGGAAACCTGGGTGATGATGTCAAGTGTTGTTGTGCAGCACTGCGGCCACAAGGGAAACGCATGGGGGCAGTTGGGCTGCACCAGCCAGTCTGGAGGAGGAAAACATGCACGCCAGCCATGTTTGAAGCCGGCCTGCATGCCGTTGACAACCTACCCGCAGCATCACAGAAGAACAGGTACTGGAAGTCCTCAGGCCCTGCCTGCTGGTGGTGTGAAAACTGGGCACGCAGGTGGCGGTTGTGGATGCGTGTGGCAGTCAACACCTGCAATACAACACCCATGTTGCAGCCATGTTGCAGCACCCAAACCTCTTAGTCAATAGTATGCTGTGTGGCGTACTGTGGTCTGACCAGATGGCACACTGGGCCGTCACTCGCAGGGCGGGGTAAGAAAAGGAGCGGGGCACAAAGGAAGAATGGGGAGGGGGCAGGGCCTGCTGCAGCTGCCGCCACTTCTGCAGACAGTACTGCCAATAGCTGTACCATGCTGGGACTCAACCAACAGCATACCTGGACACCCCCGGTCTGCTGCTGTTGGCCGTCCTGTACTCGAGCTTTCAGGCTGCTGTTGCTTCTGAGGAGTTCCTGACAGGATTGTATCCAGGCATCTCCAGCATGGCCCTCCTCCAACCAGATGTTGCCTGCACTCCCCAGCTCCAGCTGCAGCCGTGACGTTGCAGCTTGCAGCATGGCCCTTGCAGCTCGGCAGTCCTGGCTTACACACTGCCGCTGACTCATTAGGTGCCGTGTGACTGCCTGCATGCAGTCCTGCAGCACCTGCTGCTGTACCTGACCAGTACAGGCAAGAAGATGAGTGACACAGGCAGCTCGTTTCCCACGATGGACCCCAAAGGTTGTAAGTGCACGAGTGCAGCAGAACGGTCAAGAATAGAGTATGGTGTTGCTGATCAAACCTGGAACGGGTTTCACAAGGCCCTGGCTGTGACAGCCACCCGGCAAGCTGAAGCAGCATAAGAGGCAACACACCTGCTGTTCTGCTGCATCGAGAGGCGGCCCACTAGTATTCTGCGTGGAGTCATCTGCAAGGAGCTTTCCAGCATACACCAGCCTGGCATACACCTCCAGCCACTTGCTGGCTTCTGCCTGCATAACAGCACAGTGTGTGAGGGGTGTGTTGCACAACAGAGGCTGCTGACACACTCAGCCTGCACTGCAGTGTATGCCACCTATGCATGGCTCGCTTGAAGCTTAGCTGGGTTGCGTGCATGGTTTCATATTATGCAGGCACTGTGCATCTGCAGGAGCTGTACATGTGCAAGGGTATGGCACCAGGAACACACCTGTTGGACTGCCTCGGCTGCTCTGCACAGATCGCCCAGCGCA
Source organism: Chlorella sp. KRBP (assembly GCA_004335735.1). Classification (NCBI taxonomy): domain Eukaryota; kingdom Viridiplantae; phylum Chlorophyta; class Trebouxiophyceae; order Chlorellales; family Chlorellaceae; genus Chlorella; species Chlorella sp. KRBP. The sequence goes on from QAXK01001528.1 coordinate 8,440, forward strand.
CGGCCGAGTGTGCGGTTGCGCATGTTGTAGTACAGCTGCTTCTTGCCAAATGTCGCAGCTGCGACTGCTATTGTCTCCTGTGCCAGGCCCAGGGTATCCAGGCTGGTCAGCTGCGACAGGTGAGCCAGCATGAAGGTCTGGTAGTTGCTGAGGCTGGTGATGGGGCAGTCACCCCAGAAGGGGTCGCCAAAGCACAAGTCCTGCAAGCTGCTGAGACAGCTCAAACCTGACACCACATCCTGCACATGCAGCATCAAGCAGCAGGAGTACAGACTGCTTTGTTGCTGCAGTGTTTGGCATGAGAACAAACATTGCTTGCTAGGAAGTGGGCAAATGGTATGGCACAGTCGAGTAGAGCCTCCAGGCCCACACAGTCTGCTCTTCTTCCTTCCCAGTATTCGGACAGCAGCCCGAAGCTGATCGTGGGCCAGCTGGCCCAACAGAACAACTTGAGAGACACACCACTGCTGCTGTGGCGGCATTGTTGGACAACCAGAGCATTGCTAATTATTGTAGCATCTCTTTCACCACTCATGGTGCAGCAGACTCCATGTCGAGACGCACTCGCATGCTGCTGATACGGTTGTCGGCCAGGTTGAGGCTTGTGAGTCCCGTGTTCTGCTGCAGGCTGTTGCCAACCACGGTGATGCCATTCCTGGCAAGGTTCAGTTGCTTTAGGCCTACAAGCTGGCTCAGGCCTGCAATGCTGCTGATGTAGTTGTCTGCCAGCCACAGCACCTGCACGTACAGCACCCCAGCCCACATCAAGTTGAGGTGTGCTGATCCCTGCCTGCCCTGCACTCTGTGCTGCACATTGCTCACCTAACCATTTGCTGCACAGACAGCACTGCAACCACCATGCAAATATCAAGCGTGGCATATAGTCAAGTGAGTGTCTACATGGATACTACGACACACTGATAAAAACCACATCATGGTGTTGATGCCACCCACTACCAGGTAACGCTTCATGCAAGCAGGCATCAGGCCATGCATGTCTTCCCCACGCCTACCTGCAGGCTGGTCAGGATGTTGATTCCACTGATCTCAGTGATCCTGTTTGATGTCAGATACAACTCTTGCAGAGCTGTGCAGGGCTCCAGGTTCTCAATGACAGATATCCTGCTCTCAATCAGCCACAGCTTCTTCAGTTGGGGGCAGCCATGCAAGCCTTCAGTTCTCTCAATTCCCTGCAGGAACAGCAGCTTCATTAGGTATGTGTCTGGCACCTACTGGATTGTATTAAAGTTCAACACGTCCTGCTTGCCCACCTGATCAAGCAGCCGGAGTTCAGTGAGCGCGCTGAAGTTTGACAGGGCCGCCATCTGCAGGGACAACATATATGATCAGCCACTGTATGAAAGCTGTTGAGCACTCAAATGTTGTGACAACATGCAGCTCGTGCCTTTGGGTAGTCTTGCAGAAACATCTCAAGGCTCCTGATCTCTGCCAGCTTGCTGCTGCCCGCATCATCTGCACTGTACCCATTGGCCTCGAGCAGGGCACCCAGGGCTGCAGCAAACACACAGATCACAGTTGATAAAATGGTTACGAGGTAACAACAACCCCATCAGCTGCTTGCAGGGCCTGCAGCTTGCCTGCATCTTCCTCCTCCCCCATCTGTGCTGCTTTCAGTCTGCTTCTCAGGAGCTCATCACCGTATCGCACGTTGCATCTCATCTATGAGTAATTCTACGCTCTTTTGACCACTACCACACCGAGCGTCGATGCTCTGCTTATCTGTCTTGCAGGTTTGCGTTTGACTGCGGTTAGGTTAGTCAAGCGTTAGTCAACAGCACAAGATCGG
>QAXK01001529.1:0-11066 GCA_004335735.1 Chlorella sp. KRBP
CAAATATCGACACACACATGTGTAGAGCACACCTTGCGGAAGGGTTCCAGCGTGTCCAGGCAGTCGGTGTCGTCGTTGCCTGCAAGCACAGACGGACAAACAAGGCCACCACCGCCCACAAGCAGAGTCACCGCAAGCGTTGCACAACCATGCACTTGTGCGGCGGCAGATGGTGCACAGGCAGTGTTGAGCTCTGGCGGCATGGCAAGCGCTTGCACCGCTGATACTGGTGACTGGTGCCTTGGTGTGGCGGCCTGAAGCCTCGTTATGCAAGCTACACACGACAAGGCCCACAGAGTCCCCCGCACGCACCCTTGAGGCGTCCCTCAATCATGTGGATGTACACCAGGCCAAGCTTGTTGAGCTGCTCCACCATGTACCTGCACAAACGGAGCACACGGAGCACTCCATTACGACGGCTGCAGCACCATGTACTTGCACCCCAGGCAGGATCGCAACAACGCAGAAATGGGTGCAGCAACGTGGAAGCAGCAGCGTGTACCAGTGCAGGCAGGTTCACGCCACACGCCGGCTAGTGAGTGCATGCTCATGGGTTGCCAAACGAAGCCAGACGAAGTGCCCTTCTCCCCTTGTCATGCCCAGAGCGCTGGCGTGTCAGCGCATCACACCCAACACAGTAAAGTCTGTGCCCTGCACACAGTGGCGTAATGCGTCTGGTGCAGCCGGCTCACATGTAGGTGGCGTAGGGAGTATCATCGATGCAGTCGAGGAAGTCGGTGAATGGGGACATGCGGAAGCCCACCCTGTCGGCGCCAATCTCCTCCGCCACGGCCTTGGCCACCTCCAGGCCAAAGCGGCAGCGGTTCTCAATGCTGCCGCCGTACGCGTCCGTGCGCTTGTTGGTCCTGCACAGGGTGGAAAAAGGTGAAGAGCGGCAGCAGGAGCACGCTGAGAGACGCACATCGTGTGGCGCGTGCTGCTCACACTTGCATGCTCTGGTCTGGTCCGGTGCATTAGTTCCCTTGCTGCTGGTTTGCGCTGCCTTGGTTGCGGCCTGAAGCTCCGTTTGCTAGCTACACACATCTGCTGATGTTTGAAGCCTCGACGCGGAAGCGGGCAGCCCCAAAATGCATGTGGCCCACAACACATCCCACCTGCTGCCCACAGACTGCTCTGTGGTTGTCAGCCGTTGCAAAGCGTGCGCACCTGCTGTTGGTGAACTGCGCAATCAAGTAGCCGTTGGCCCCGTGGATCTCCACGCCGTCAAAGCCGGCATCAATGGCGCGGCGCGCAGCAGACCTGAACTCCGCAACAGCCTGCTTGATGCCCTCCTTGGTGAGCTCCTCGGGAACGGGCAGCTCGCCAAACTTGCCGTCGCCCAGGTAGACCTGCGTTCACACGCACGGGGCGTTATGGTGCATGTGTGTGTCGAGCGTGAAAACGTGCACATGCGGAGCAGTTTCAGGCAAGTGTAGCAGGATGGGCACATCACGATCGACACAATCATACTCAAACACCTGCCCTGCGGAACAACAGCAGCAAGGAACAAGCTGGTTTGGCATCATACGCCTGCTAGCTGCATGCCGCAGTGCCTACCTTAGAGTCGGCGCCTGTCGGGGCGATGGCCGAGGGCGCCACGGGCGTCTGGCCGCCAATCAGCTCTGCAGCAAACAGGCAGCGTGACCAGGAGGCAAGCTGTCGACAGCTGCCACAGCTCGGTGCGCTAGCGTGAGTCCGTCCATCGGAAAGCAGGTGGCAGCAGTCCGGTAGCACCCGGGGGGCGTACATGCATTCTGCTTCTGCACTGGCACGCCCTTGATCATCTGTATTTGGCGCAATTTGTCACGTCTTCCGCAGTGACCTGCCTGCTATGCCAAGCAGCAATGCCCGACTGACGGCCACATGTATTGAAACTGGCATGCTTCTGCACTGACACCCACGCGGCGCAAGCGTGCTCACCTGGGTGTGCGGCGCGGCCGCAGTGGAAGAGCTGGTTGAAGAAGATGGTGCCCTTGTCCTTGACAGCCTTGACCACGGGCTTCCAGGCGTCCCTCTGCATGGCTCGCACAGAGAGGGAAGCAGGACTGAGGGGCCACACAGTGTGCTCGAAACACACCCGTCTGTAAATCGGTACTGACATTGGCGGTTGCATGCTCTGGCCCCTGGGGCTGGTTGGGGCTGAACGCTGGTGCCCTGAGCGGCAGTGGACTGGCCGATGTGCAAGAGCTGCTACGCCCTCGCGGTTCTCTGCATGCTGCAGCAAGCGTCCCAGCTCAGCAAACCAACCTTTCCCCACACGCCCACAAGCACACACCTGCTCGTCCGTGTAGTTGCCTGAGGCGGCGGGGTAGCCAATGCCACGGCCCGTGGTGTAGGTGCCCTCCGTGATCATCAGGCCGCCCTTGGTGGCGCGTTGCGAGTCTGCAGGCCAGCGTGTGGCGTGTGCAAGCTCGTGTGTGGAGTGAACTACGTGTTGCGATGCTGTCCAGCCCACATTTCCAGCCAGGACTCACAGTACTCTGCCATGAGCTCGGGCTGCGGCACGTTGGCGATGGTGGCGCGGTTGCGCGTCAGCGGCGGGTAGACCTGCAAGCGCGTGACGTGCGGGCATGGCGCGCCCCCGCCCTTGAGATGGCCCAAAGATGAATAGCCCTCAGTCCTTCCTGCGCTTCAGAACTGCTAATAGCCAGCACATGCGCACCATGCGGTGCGCCAGCTCGAAGCGCCCGAGCTTGAAGGGCGTGAAGAGCGGGGCAACGGCCTCATTCACGATCTTCACATCGGCGCTCACGGACCTGTGTGGTGCGTGGTGTAGGCACTGGCACTGTTTGGGTAAGGCACCCCACGCGCAACGTTGCGCGCCACGCCCCCCACGCTCCCAAAGCACCCAAATCAGCGCCCAGTGAGGAGAGCACCACACTCTGGAGCAATCACAGCACTCACGCTGAGGTGCGGACGATCGTGCTGGGGCGAATGGCGCGACCTGCTCACTCGCGATGGCACACCGGTGGGCGATGTGGAACGAAGCACACGCAATCGAGCCCGACACGCGCTGCTGCAGGCTTCGCGGCCCCATCGTGCCCAAGTCTGCTCACCCTTGACGCTGCAGCGCGCTGCTGAAGCGCGTTGCATTGTGGCCCGCATCGCGTTGATCGAGCTGCTGCGCTTCGCCCGAGCTGGGGACCTGTGCAGACAGCGAATGCGCTACGAGAACGATCACTGTCTGAGTGTCTGTTGGGACTTCTCCAACGATGGGTCCACATGAGATTACGTCACCACACGAAGGCAGACTCGATCATGACAGCCCATTGCATTCCAGAGCTCTCAATCCACAGTGTAGCTCATTGCTGCTGCTTGATGGCTTGCCTTGGTCAAGGTGGTACCGCGTACCGCGGCGGTACATGTCCGTCGCATGACGCGAGTGGATCAATCTGGGCGCACGTCTGATGCACGAGCGTGCCGTGAGGAGGCGCAATGCGTTGTGTGCGGAGCCCGGTGACCACCCCTCGTTTAGCCGTGATCGCTTTGCAGGCACAGGAGCAATAGAGCACCACCCATCACCATCATCACTCATGGCGTGCACGGCAGGTGCCGTAGTGCTGCAGGACAGGAGGATTCACGCGTCAATGCTGGCATCCACCACCCGTCCAATAGATAGCCCCAGAATAGCATGCACTGCATCGCGCGTAGGACCCACTCTTGCGTGGTTCCACACACGCGCGCATTAATAAGAGGAGGCCGAGTTGCCAAGGCTGTTCAAGTGGTGCCCCCCTCCCTGAGTTGGGTGCAAATAATCTACTCGAGGAATGGGTAGTCGGTGTAGCCCTTGGTGCCGGGTGAGTAGAAGGTGTCGCGGTCGTACTTGTTGAGAGGGGCGCCCAGGGCAATGCGCTTGGGCAGGTCCGGGTTGGCAATCCACAGCCTGTGAGCAGGGCAGGGAATGGACAGCGTCAGCAGCGGGCAAACGCACCCTCACAGACTTGTGAGGCAACAGTAATCAGTTGCGCCCGAACTGCTGGCCTCAGCACGCACCTGCCAATGGCAACGAGGTCGGTGTGCCCGGACGAAACAGCGGGCCCAGAGTTGTCAGCGTTGTACGAGCCAGCGGCGATGAAGGTGCCGCGCCAGACCTGCGGAACGAGCAACCATGGGCGCAAGCTTGATTCATACCAGCCGGGAGAGGCGGGAGAGGGTGCACGGGTGCAGGACACTCTGTGCATAGGAGAGATGATCACCCACCTTGCGGAATGGCTCCAGGGTGTCCTGGCTGCTGGCCCGCTCCTGGTTGCCTGCACAGGCACGAGTGCAAGAGCATGGAGTGAAGCCAGAGCCAGTTGATGCAACCTTGCTGGGCAGGCAAGCAGCAGAGGCACCGGTGGACGGCGGCCACACTGCTATCCCACACACAATGCCGCACCGTTGACGCGGCCCTCCACCAAGTGGATGTAGGCCAGGCCGAGCTTGTTCAGCTGCTCGGTGAGGTACCTGCACAGCACACATAGACACAGCGCACAGCACGGCAAACAGGGCCGTAAGCATCGAGGCTGGCAGGGCGCATGCGTATGCTTTGCGCCTCTTGGGCTGTTGCTCTTCAGAGCCACGATTACATGCAAGCCACGCACACGAATCAAGTCACGCACACGAATCATCATCAGCGTCTCACATGTAGGTGGCGTAGGGCGACTCGTCGTCGATGCTGTCCAGGAAGTCGGTGAAGGGCGCCATGCGGTAGCCGACTCGGTCAGCGCCAATCTCCTCCGCCACGGCCTTGGCCACCTCCAGGCCAAAACGGCAGCGGTTCTCAATGCTGCCGCCGTACGCGTCTGTGCGCTTGTTGCTCCTGTGGAGTAGTGAGCAGGGCGGTAGAGGAGGACGTCACAAACATGCCGAGTGCACCACATACTGCATCCTTGACTCGCAGCTAAGCAATGACAAGTGTCCGCACCTGCTGTTGGTGAACTGCGCAATCAGGTAGCCGTTGGCCCCATGAACCTCCACTCCGTCAAAGCCGGCGTCAATGGCTCGGCGCGCCGCCTGGCGGTACTGCTGCACCACCTCCTTGATGCCCTCCTGGGTGAGCTCCTCTGGCACAGGCAGCTCGCCAAACTTGCCGTCGCCAAGGTAGACCTACGTGCAAGCAAGCCAGGCCGTAGCGTGCGTGATGCTGAAATTCTTGTGGGTACCTGCTGCTGCCGGCTCCAGTGGCTGCTGCTCCCCTGTGCCGCCTGGCACGCTCTGCAGGCCCTGCCTGGCCCATTCCGCACCTTGCTGGCATCTCCAGCTGGGACGATGGGCGAAGGCGCTAGGGGCCTCTGCCCGCCGATCAGGTCTGCGTGGCAAAGCAGGACGCAAAGTGACTGTGGGGGAGGGCTTACACTGTGCTGTGGCTGCAAGGCGGTGACTCCCTCTGTGCTGTATGGCAAACTGGGAGCACAGTCTGCGCCAAGCTTGCTACCCAGCCACTGAGCATGCCAAACAAGCGCACCAGGGTGAGCGACGCGGCCGACGTGCCACAGCTGGTTGAAGAAGATGGCACCCTTGTCCCGCACAGCCTTTGTGATGGGCTTCCACGCCTCCACCTGCGCCATCATGCACACGCGGTCCCATTTCCACATAAGCACCACAATGAGCAATACAGCACCTGCACAGTTGTGCCCGGGCATGCACACATTGCACCTGGCCGATGCCACCATGGCCAGACAGGGCAGCCAACCCTCAGTGTACCTCCGCACCTGCTCGTCGCTGTAGAGCCCAGAAGCCGCGGGATAGCCAATGGCGCGGTCGCTGATGTAGGTTCCCTCGCTGATGATGAGGCCGCCCTTGGTGGCGCGCTGCGAGTCTGCAATTGCAGGGTGCGGCCGAGGTGCGTCGGGATGAGCACAACCATCACCCGGCCCTCCACCTGACCGCTTGTTCACCTCACAAGTGGGTCCACCACACTAGTAGGAGAGGGCATCACTACAGTAGTGCTACTGTGGGCTACTCACAGTATTCGGCCATGATGGGCTGTGGAACGTTCTGGATGTTGGCACGGAGGCGCGTGAGGGGCGGGTACACCTGCGCGTGCAGAGCACACGCGAGCTTGATATCGGTGAATATGGATGTGCTCACATCGAGCTCTTCAGGTGAGGCCACCCCCAAGGCAAGGTGAATGGATGACGTGATGGTCCGCTGGATGAGCTTGAGCCGCGCACGCACCAGGCGGTGCTCCAGCTGGAAGCGGCCCATCTTGTGGGGCGTGAACAGAGGCTTGGCGCTCTCGTTGACGACCTTGACCTCAACCGGTGCAGCCCTGCGGAGCCGTTGGCAAATCGTCAAGCGTTCACTAGTGCTGCTCACGCGCCGCATCCACACCCACGCCGGACGACACCTTGGGGGGCAGGGACTGCACTCACGTTGCTACTGAGGCCCGGGCCACCGCTGCTGCAGCGCGCTTGCCGCTGGCGTTCATGGCCCCTGCAGCTGCGCGCACCCCGACCACAAGTGTGCAACGAGTGAATGCTCTCGCCTCCGGCGCTGGCGAGTACACATTCACGGCTAGGTCGTTGCAGGCGCTTCAGGCTCACCAGCAGCGGCGGAAGCGGACGGGCCGGCGCGCGAGAGGCTCGACATCCTGTGTGGGGAAGGCCTGGGAAGTCGGGCGAGGAGAGGCGATAAGCTGCCGCGATCAACGAGTTACTGTGTATGTTTGCTTAGAGTTTGCTTTGCGATGCCAATGGCTGTGGTTTGCGGGGCTTCTTGTCCTCCTCCCACACGTTGCACGAAGGCGATGAGTAATTCCAGTTGGGGTGGGGCAAAGCAGGAGGAGGGAGGAGGAGGAGTAAAAGGAGGATGTGCTCACTGATCAGGTCCCCCACTGTGGACTCAGGCGTGGCGGCGCCTGAGTCGTACCGCACGCCTCCTCAACAGTTGCGCCTGAAGACCCAGACCAAAAGGAATACAAGTGCATCCAGCACACACAGGAACAGGCACCCCAAGGCCTGTTGAGGAAGGAGCAGTCAACTGTTGCACCGCCACGCCCGAAGAGCCAGACCAAAAAGAATACGAGTGCATCCAGCACACACAGAAATAGGCAAATAGGCAATGACAGTTCTTCCCGCCATCTTTATTTCAGCCCCATGACGGTCATGCGATGCAGTCCCCAATGTTGGGCACCAGCATTTGCGGTGCGGCAGCAGGCTGGAGCAGTGAGCCAATGTGAGGATAGTTTTATTGATTTATTGAGATACGGACCCCTCGCAGTTATTACCAACGCACATAGTACTGCCAGAAACACATATGCAATCTGAAGGCAAACGCTGTTCAACACGAAGCCTCACCTGGCGGGGGCCTGTGGCATTATTATGAATCATTGTGGCATCTGGCCGTGGTGCTGCAAAGGTTAGCGCCGCACTCATCATTTCTACCTACTCCAGGTAGGGATAGTCAATGTAGCCCTTGGCGCCACCCTCATAAAAGGTGGTGCGGTCGTACTTGTTAAGCGGGGCGCCCAGGGCGATGCGCTTGAGCAGGTCCGGGTTGGCAAGCCACAGCCTGTGGTCAGTGTGAGAAGGACAAGCAGCCGGTGGTCAACTTACAGCGTGCCTGCTGCACCAGCACTTGCATGGCGGCCGCAGGTGCGTGGCCGGCCGTTGGTGCCTTGGTGTGGCTCGGTGACTGCTCGCTGCTGATCCGTGCCGCCTAGGTTGCCGCGTCTGGGCCGCCCCGTTTGCAAGCTATACACACACACACGTCTCAAGAAGCTGCTGGCCACCAGGCCTCAGCACGCACCTGCCGATGGCGACGAGGTCAGAGTGCCCGGAGGCCACGGCGGGGCCCGAGTTGTTGGCGTTGTACAGGCCCGCGACGATGAAGGTGCCGCGCCAGACCTGCGCCAGACCATGGCCAGGTGAGGCATGCCCCACTTGAAGTCACGCGCGTGATGCGATTGCACTTGCAGCAGGCAGAGCTTCACCTGGCGAGTGCAGGTGCACCGGCAAGCAGTGCGTAACTAGCCGAGGCTCACCTTGCGGAAGGGCTCCACAGTGTCGTTGTCACTGGTCCTCTCCAGGTTGCCTGCGCGGGCGTGTGGCACACACAACCGTGTTGCCTTAGTTGATGCGGCCTGAAGCCCCGTTTTCAAGCTACACGCACACACCAGGCCTGAGATGCCGCGGGCCCTGATGGTCAGGCAGGCAGCTGTGGCTGACCGTTCAGCGGGTTGCGTCCTATACCCTGCAGTCTCCTGCGCGCAATGTGCTGCTCACCGTTGACGCGGTCCTCCGCCAGGTGGAGGTAGGCCAGGCCCAGCTTGTTCAGCTGCTCAGTGAGGTACCTGAAAGCAGAGGTACGCGTGGCATGTCCCAACAGTAAGCTCACACACGGTCCTTGGTGCCTTCAAAACCGCCCGCCGTGCACGTGCTGCCAGTGCGTGTCAGTGCCTCGAAAAAGCTCAAGCGGCTCTCACATGTAGGTGGCGTAGGGCGACTCGTCCTTGCAGTCCAGGAAGTCAGAGAATGGGGACATGCGGTAGCCGACTCGGTCAGCGCCAATCTCCTCCGCCACTGCCTTGGCCACCTCCAGGCCAAAGCGGGAGCGGTTCTCAATGCTGCCGCCGTACGCGTCTGTGCGCTTGTTGCTCCTGTGGAGTAGTGAGCACGGCGGAGGAGGATGTCACAAACATGCCGAGTGCACCACATACTGCATCCTTGACTCGCAGCTGAGCAATGACAAGCGTCCGCACCTGCTGTTGGTGAACTGCGCAATCAGGTAGCCATTGGCCCCATGGATCTCCACTCCGTCAAAGCCGGCGTCAATGGCGCGGCGCGCCGCCTGGCGGTACTGCTGCACCACCTCCTTGATACCCTCCAGGGTGAGCTCCTCAGGCACGGGCAGCTCGCCAAACTTGCCGTCGCCCAGGAACGCCTGCACCGCGTGACAAAGAGGTGGCGAGTGTGTGTGTGCGCTTGCATACGGGGCGGCCCAGCCGCGGTGACCAAGGCAACTGTGTGTAGGTGCCGTTTGCCTCCCGCTCCAAGCCCTGCTGCCTCGTGCACGCCGCACCTTGCTGTACTCTCCGGTTGGGGCGATGGGCGAAGGCGCGAGGGGCCTCTGCCCCGCGATGAGGTCTGCATGACGAGCACATCGGCAGGCAGTTGTTGTTGTTGTTGCTGCATGCCTTCAGCCGGGGCGGCTGTTCGGGTTTAGCGGGTAAAGTGGGAAGCATCATGCAAGTGACTCACGCTCTGCTATCACATATTGTGCGCTACACGCTGCCCACGCACAAACCAAGCGCACCAGGGTGGGCGACGCGGCCGACGTGCCACAGCTGGTTGAAGAAGATGGCGCCCTTGTCGTGCACCGCCTTGGTGATGGGCTTCCACGCCTCCACCTGCGGGCAGCCACCATGCATACTGCACAATCAGCCTTACAACACGCCTAAGCTTTCCTCGCTGCTGATCCTTGCTGCCTTGATTGCCGCGGCTGGGCCGCCCCGTTTGCAAGCGCACACCCACACTGAAGGCTGATCAACAACCAAAGCGCACCTGCTCGTCGTTGTAGAGGCCAGGGACCTGGATGTAGCCGATGGCGCGGTCGCTGATGTAAGTGCCCTCAGTGATGACCAGGCCGCCCTTGGTGGCGCGCTGGGAGTCTGCAGGCGCGAGCGAGAGGAGAATCACGATTCATGGTCTTGCCCACCCCGCCACGTGGGGCCAAGTTGCTGCTACCGTACGCACTCACAGTACTCGGCCATCATGGGCACAGGCACGCTGCCCGTGACGCTGGCGCGCTGGCGCGTCAGGGGCGGGTACACCTGCGGAATGCACCGTGTCAAGTGAGAGCTTGAGAGCTGCGCTACTCGCACATGACAGCTGCTCTTCCCACCAGTCAGATCATATCAGATCATATCAGATGACGACGAGTCCGGGCACGCACCACGCGGTGCTCCAGCTGGAAGCGCCCCATCTTGTAGGGCGTGAACAGGGGCCGGGCGCTCTCGTTCAGGATCTTGACCTCAGTGGCCACCGGCGCGGCCCTGTGCAAGTGGTCATTGTACGGCTCGGCAAGGTGATCGCCGCGTGCCTTGATCAAACGGTCGGACCCGACCAGATGCAGGATGGCAAGGCTCTCACAGAGAATGAGAGGAATCTCCCAGCACTCACGTTGCTACGGCGTGCACAACTGAGCCAGTGCGCTGGCCGAGGCTTGTCCCTGCGATCATGATCCATCACGAGTTTGCGTCATGGCGTGCGCTGCCGAGAACACACGAAGGAGCAAGTGCTTCGCTGCATCGGGCACAGCACTGCTTACCAGCAGCACCGATGGCTGGCGAGTACTGCGCGACGCTGGCGCTTGCCATCCTTAGTCTTCGTAGTCTTTGCGAGTCGAGCGAAAGCTTAGCGAAGCTTATTAGCGGCGAAGATGGCGTGTTCCTGTGTATGTTTGCTTGGATTGTCAGTGGCTGGGCGTTTGGCGTGCTTATAAGGAGCTTCCAGCCCACGTTGGCCAGGCCCGTGTGGCGCAGTCAGGGTGAGGCAAAATGAAACGCCCCGCAACGCGCAGCCCGCAACGCGAAGAACCGCAACGCGAGGCCGAGGCGTGCTGCAGCTACCGTCCCAGCTCGCTGCCATTTCCCACTCCTGCGGGAGCGTGCCGATTAGTACTTGCAGATCTGGATGTCATACAGAATGGATGGAGCCTCACACAAGTCAGCAGCACGCATCCAACGCAGGTAGATCTCTGCATGCACGGGCAACCACTGGATGGAGCCTCCACCAGAATGGATGGAGCCTCACACAAGTCAACCACTGCACCGCAGCACGACGCACACGCATCCTCTTCTGCTGTGGTGTTTGGCACAGCGTTGGTGCCTTGGTGGCTCGGTGAATGCATGCTCTGGCCTGGGCTGGTGCCTCGCTGCTGACCCGTGCTGCCTCGGTTGCCGCGGCTGGGCCGCCCCGTTTGCAAGCGCGCACACACACACACAGGTTTTTATTAAAGGGGCACCTCGCACCGGAGCCTTATCTGGTAGATGATGAATACGACTACGCTGCACGGCAGCGCCACAACCCGGCAAAAAGAATAACAGATGGTCCCCGCAGACACACACTCCCCGTTTGCAAGCG
>QAXK01001532.1:0-10868 GCA_004335735.1 Chlorella sp. KRBP
GGTGGCGGTGGTGGTGGAGGAGGTGGAGGAGGGTGGAGTCCTCGCGGTGGTGGTGGCGGTGGTGCTCCCATCTATGACTCATTGGCTGACCGTGGCCGTCCCTCCTCCGCAGCGGCCCCAGGGCAGCTGCGGCTGGGCCCTGCAGCCGGCGGCATGGGGTACGGCGGGATGGGGTACGAGGGGCCACCCAGTATGGGCGGGGGGGCAGGGGGAGGTAACTACGGGCGGCCTTCCAGTGCCAATGCAGCAGCACCACCGGGTGGGTATGGGTATGCGAGGCCGTCCAGCGCGAACGCCAGGGTGGGAGGGGGGCGCGGTGGCGCGGGGGTGGGGCAGGTGACTGCGCCGTTTGCTCAGCCTGGCGTGCAGAACCCAAAGCTGCCCATTAGTGGGGCGGCGGTGATGGAGCGGCAGGCGGCGTGGCTGGCCAAGAGGGCCAAGCCGCAGAACGAGGGGAGAATGCTGCCCAAGCAGCCCAGGCGGTGACGCTGCTTGTGGAGCGCACGTGTGTCGGCGTGCGGCTGTGCTTGTCCTTTCAACCCAGGCTCAGTATGATTCAACTTGCCGGCTTGTGATGTGTTTGCGATCGCGGGTGCTACAGTGTGTCTTCTGCTTGCGGGTTGGCAATGTGATGTGTAAGTGCGTCGCTGGGCAGCGCCCAGTGTCTCTCTCCAGCTTCGCCAACGCGTGCTGACCAACGCCTCGAGGCAGCCATCTACATACCGAAGCGTTGCATCACCGGGACGCACCCAGCACACATACAAGCAGGAGACTACCCACAGTGGAGTTGCGGCGCCAGACAACTGAGCTAATGGAAGTCAAGGAAAAGAGCACACGCCGCAGCACACGCCGCACGCCGCTTCACTGCTCTTGCCATCCCGATCCTCTGCAGGCGGAGGAGATCTGCAACCGGCTATCCCCCCCCACAGCACCTCACGTGCCAAATGACACATCACCGCCCTCCTTCTCATTCCTACCCCACCCGGCTCCCCCGCTTTAGGTGAAGAAGAACTGCTTGACGTCCGCCTGCCCAAACGCCGCGCCGCATCCAGGGCACTTGCGGTTGCGCGCCTCGAGGTTGCGTCGTATGCACTTGTCGCAAAAGACGTGGCAGCACTTGGTGATGATGACGTTCTTCTGCCGCTCGTGGCACACGTTGCAGTTCAAGAGCTTGCGCATCGCCTCCACCTGCATGCACACGAGGAGCGTACAGTATACTGTATGACTGCTTGCTTCCCTTAGCGTGAGCCATTCCAAAGAGAAACCATCACCGCACCACCTGGCTCACAACCAACTACACGGCCAAATCGCACCAGGCAGACGCGCCGGCCGTGCCCAAAGCCCTGGCCCTAAGCCCTAGCCACCACACACCTCCTCATGCAGCTCCTCCTTAGCAAGAGCCGCGGAACCCTAAGCCCTGGCCCTAAGCCCTAGCCATCACCCACCTCCTCATGCAGCTCCTCCTTGGCAAGGGCCGCGGAGCCACCCCCGCCAGCGCTGGCGGCGGCGTTGGCGGCCTTGCGCAGCTTGGACACCTTGGCACTCAGCGCCTGCATACACAGGTGGGTGTGTATGACAGTGTGCACGTGTATCTGTCAATCGACCTGTCATGCGCGCCAAACCAGGCAACCAGATGGTGTTCAAGCTGCACCACGTGCCTTGTTCTCCTCCTCCACCCTCTGCCGCTTGTTGCGCTCGCGCGTGGCACGCTCCGCCTCCTCCGTCACCTCCACCTTGCTGGCAGTCAGGGCCCTCTGACCAGCCTCCACCTGCATACACAAGCGTATGCGAGTGACGTGGTGCTTCCGTCTGCCTTGGTGCCTTTGGGGCGCATCGGATGGACATGAACCTTGGCTACATATATTCAGGAGATACCGTGGTCGGCACAAAAAGCCTGCCACACGGCGGGAGGAGCCACAATAACAAAGGCGCACAGAGGGCCAAAGAGCGAAAGACCCCCCCAAAGCGGGCGAAAGTGCCCCACAAACGGCCAAGTCGTTGGTTGCGCACCTGTGCCGTGAGTTGCGCCGCCACCTCCTCCCGCCGCTTGATCTCGGCCTCCAGGTTGCTGGCCCGCAGCTGAGCCACACGTAACTGCTCCCGCACCTGCGCACACCACCACCACACATTGTCCGCGCCAGCAACCACAACAAGGTGAGACACTCCCTCACCTGGGCCACCTCCATGTCCATCCCTTCTTTTCCCTTCCTCCCTTCTTTTCCCTCCCTCCCTCCCTTCCTCCCTCCCTCCCGTCTTCCCTTCCTCCCTCCCTGCTCACCCTCTCTTCCCTCTCCTCCCTCCCTCCCCTACCCTCTTGCTTTCTCCCCATCTCCACCCTCACCCTCTACACCTCACCTGAGCCAGCTCCCCGTTCACCCGCGCCACCTCCCTGTCCGCCGCCTCACGCTGCGCCACAGCCCCCGCCACCTCACGTGACGCGCGCTCAACCTCAAGGCGTGCCGACTCTAGGGCCTCCTCCAGGCGGGACACACTGGCGCTCAACTGCACAAGGGGCGAGAAGGGGGGAGAAAAGGCACAGTGCTCAAAAGCATGTTGTAATGGGAGTAGCGTATGAGTTAGGAGCTAAGACACGCCGGCGCTTAACTGCAAGGGGAGAGAAGAGGGGCACAGCACACAAAAGCATGCTGGAATGGGAGTAGCATGTGAGGCAGGAGTTGGACATACTGGCGCTGAACTGCAGGGTGTGGGGGGCAAGGTAGACAGGCAGGCGAGACACAAAGCAGCAGGATGGGAGAAGCATCAGGGCCAGGACGGGGCACCTAGTGTTCCGCACCTTGAGTTTGTCAGCCGCCAAGACCCCGGCCGCCTCCTCCTTGTCCTAAAGCTGGTTAAGGCCAACCCTAACCCTTATTCAGCAAGCCTCATCATGCAGTAGCAATCCACGCACCTTGAGTTTGTCAGCCGCCAGCACCCCGGCTGCCTCCTCCTTATCCGCCAGCATGCCCAGCAGCCGCTGGTTCTGACCCTGGGACTCCTCGTACGCCGTGGACGTGACCTGCGGGCGCATGGGTAAGGGTTGGCGTTAGGGTTGAGGATTTGGTGAGGCAGCAGGGTTAGCACTAACCCTAACCCTAACCCTAACCCTAACCCTGCCCAGCAGGCGCGGGTTCTGACCCTGCCACTCGTCGTGCGCGTGGGCGCGACCTGCAGCAAAGCGCCAGGACGACGTGCCGCACTCCTGTAAGAGCGAGTGCACACACCTGTGCCTGAGCAGTCGGCAACGAAATAGAAAATCACGTGGCCTCTGTGCATCTGTTTACAACTGCTTCTGCGACTTGCGCGCAGGACAGGTGCCCCCATTGTGCGCAAGCAAGCAACCCGCTCAGCAACCTGCACCAGGAAGCTCGCGCCAGTATCACGAATCAAGCGCTTCCCATAACCTGGACCCCACCCAGCACCCTCTCACATGCCCCGAGTGAGTGACCTCGACACACCTCGATCTCGCGCATGAAGAGCTCCCCCTCACTGCGCGCCGCCGCCAGTTGCGCCGTCAGCTCTCCCACCAGAGCCTTGGCACCGGCCAGCTCAGCCCTCGCCCCCATGCACTCAACCTCGAGGGCCGAGGCGCGCTCCACCGCTGCCCTCTCAGCCACCTGCAGCATGCCCGCCAATGAGAGCACACACTCTCATCTGCTTGCCAGAGATGGCCGCACCAGATGTAAAGCTCGACACACAACCGTGGACATCCCAACGCTGGCGTATGAATCCTTGTCCTGCAGCACCAAGACAGCTGCCATGCACGCCACAGTGATGATGACACATCCCAACCGTGGGTGCATGAATCAGCACGCCACAGGCATGGTGGTGACGGGCCTGCCTACGCCTATGTGCACCTCGCAGCACCGCCCTGCGGCCCAGGCAGGAGCGCACCTGCAGCACTGCCGCGCGCCCTAAAAAGAGCAAAGAGCCCCGAAGAGCCCCAAAGAGCTCCGAAGAGACAAAGAGGCCCGAAGAGCAAAGAGTCCCAAAGAGCAAAGAGCCCCAAAGAGGGCCAAAGAGCAAAGAGCCCCTAAGAGCACAGCAATGTGAGGACAGCTAGCGGTGTCCTGCCATGTGTGCCTCTCTCCGCGCCCGCGCCAACCTCCACTCCATCCCCCAAGCGCACCTGCAGCGCTGCCACGCCTCCGTGCGCCGCCGCCGCCTCTACCTGCGCCTCCAGGGCTTTGCAGCGCATGGCTAGGGTCGAGACCTGCGCCTTTGCATGCGCCAGGTCGTGCTGCACCTGGGCGTCCGGGACGTCGGCGTCGCACGCCGTCAGCACGTCCACAAACACCTGCGTGTGGGCATGAGGGCATGGCTTAGGGCACGCATTAGGGCACAGGAGACCCCACTTGTCGGAAGGCAATCCCGTGCAATTGCGGTGGTATGCAGGACAGGTGCATGGTGCTGACGGCGTGCTAATGGCGTCCGCCTGATCAAACCCTAGCCCAAGCCCTAGCCCAAGCCCTAGCCCAAGCCCTAGCCCCATCAGCTCGCCTGCAGGTCGCAGACGCGGTCCTGCAGCGCCTCCTCCTTCTTGCGCGCCTCCTGTGGGCACAGCACGAGGGCATAGCATGGGCACGGCAGGTCAATCTATGGCATGCACACTAACCCAAACCCTAACTCTAACTCTGACCCTACAGCAGTGACGTCGTTCCCTAGCCTTGCTCCCACCGCCTGGCCCTGTCAGCGTGCTGCTTCCACAACTCCACCCTATGGTGTGCTGCACCACCGTAGTGTGCTGTCGCTGCACACGTTCCACCACCACCACCACATCAGCATTGCATGGCGTTCGCGACAGGTGTCATGATATGTTGCAGCCGTCACAAAAGATCCATCACACGCCGCCTGCACCCGCTCGCTCACCTGCAGCGTGGCTGTCAGCTCAGCGCACTGGCGCTTGGACACCTCACACTCGCCCTGTGCCGACGCGACTTGGCTGCGTGCCTGCACCACCTCTTGGGTCACGCGCTCGACACGCGCTGCTTGCTCCTGCACGCATGGCAGCATCACAACACAGCTACAAGCGTTACAACACAGCTACAGGTTGTGCAGAGCGAGTGCACCCTTGTTCTGCACGCACGGCAGCATCACAACACAGCTACAGGGTGCACAGCGTGTGCGAAGCGTGAGTGCAAAGCGAGTGCAGCCTTGCTCCTGCATGGCAGCACCGCATTGGAAGGCATGTGTAGCTCCACAGGCAATCAGCCAGAGATCCCACGACGCCTCAACCGGCCTTCAGCGACAGCATTTGAGCAAACGAGACGGGTGAGTGTGCGCCTGTGGTGCCTCGCTCTGCTCCGGTGCAGACTGCTGCACTAGATGTAAAGCTCTCGCCCCCAAGTGCACCTCACCTGCGCGTGCTTGAGCTGTTGGTCCTTGACCCCCAGCTGCGACTGCACCAGTGCCACCACCTTGCGCAGCTCCACCGCCGCCTGGCTGCCGTCGATCCGCTGGCGCTCCTGAAGCAGGGCAGCCTCAGCCTCAGCACGGGCCGTGTCGGCCTCAGCCTTGGACTGGGCCAGGGATTGCAGCTGGGACGTCACCTCGCCGAGCCGTGCACCCATGTGCGCCTCACGCTGCAGAGACAAGAGGAGCGGTTAGGGTGTAGGGTTAGGATTATGAGTACGCGATCCGCAATGCACGTGGCTGCACCGCACCAGTCAGTGCTTGGCAGGCATACTGAAGTCAGTGCTTGGCAGGCATACTCAACTGGGTTTGACTGTGGAGTAGTGGGCGTCTTGCACGCCCCGCTTAAGTAACCGCTATCCCCCAACCGCTAGCCCTCAACCGTAAGCCCTCAACCGTAAGCCCTCAACCGCTAAGCCCTCAACCGCTAAGCCCTCACCAAGGCGACGAGGTTCCTGTCCGCCGCCCGCGCCTCTGCCGCCTCCTTGTCGTGCAGCGCCCCCTCCAGCTCTTTGGCGCGGGAGGAGAGGTGCTCCTGGAGGGCCGCCAGCTCAGCCGCCTGCAGGTTAGGGTTTAGGGTCACGTTAGGGTTCAAGGTTAGGGTTAGGCGGGATGGAGCGGGATGGAGAGTGTAGGGTGTGCGGCGCACAGAGGACAGTTTACTGTGCGCTGTCAGCATGGATGGGTGGGGTGGGAAGGCCAGGCTGTGCACATGACGAGGGCGACGCCACTGAAAGGTTGCATTTTGGCTGCATTTATTATGTCGGCTGGCGCGTGTGTGCGTACCTGTGCTTGGTACAGGCGAGTGTGAGGCACCCAGGTGCTCTCCTCCCCCAAAAGGCTGCATTTAGGCTGTCGGCTGGCGTGTGTGTGCGTACCTGTGCTTGGTAGAGGCGTGTATGAGGCACCCAGGTGCTCTCCTCCCCCTAAAAGCTGCATGTAATATGTCGGCTGGCGCGTGTGTGCGTACCTGTGCTTGGTACAGGCGTGTGTGAGGCACCCAGGTGCTCTCCTCCCCCAGCCGTGCCTGCGCCTCTGCCAGCTCCCTGCGCCACCACCACCACCACCACCACCACCACCACACACACGCACTATGCTCATGTGCTTGCCAGAGATGGCCGCGCCAGATGTAATGCTTGACACACACACACGCACGAGTGCAACACGCCAGCAACAGTGGTTTGCTGCTCTTCAAAACATTGGCGCGTGAATCCTCCTGTCCTGCAGCACCACGGCACCTGCCGTGAAGGCCGTGCAAGATGATGAATGTGTGTTGTGCGCCTGTTGGGGCGCCTGCTCGTGCGTACGCCAGCCCATTCCCCACCGCAAGCAAGCAAACACGCCGCAAGCAAGGACAGCGGCGAGTGCTGGCGCAAGAGCCTCCTGCGCCGTTTTGAACGCGGGAGCGGCGACGAAGCAGCAGCACCCCATAAGCAAGCAAGGCATCCCCCTCACTCTGCATCACTCACTTGATCACCAGCAGTCGCGCGTCGCGCTCGGCATCCAGCTCCGCCACTCTCTTGGCCAGCACGTTCTGCAGCTCCTCCACCTCCTCCGCCCCGCCCACCACCGCCTCGGACGCCCCACCCGCCGCCAACAGAATCCCACTCGCCGCCCTAACCACCCCACCCGCACCCCCACCCGCTCCCCCGCCCCCACCAGCACCACCCTCGCCTCCCTCCCCTGTGGTGTTGTTGCCCGAAGGGTGCGGGTGGGAGGGCGTGGCCTGTGGTTGCTGCTGCTGCATCTGGAGGGCGAGCAGCTTGCGCTTGGCGTTGCTAAGCGCCTGCTGCGTGTCGGCGGCGTCCTCCTCCAACGCTCGCACGCGGTCCTGGCTCTCGAGAAGCCGGCCAGACACCTGCCATTGGAAGGAAGCAGACAAGTGGACAGAAAGAGCAGCAGGCGACGCAGCATGAGATGTGTTGATGTGGTCCTGGCTCTCTAGAAGCCGACCAGACACCTGCCGTTGGAAGCAGACAAGTGAACAGCATGAGCAGCAGGCGACGCAGCATGAGATCTGTTGATGTGGTCCTGGTGCTCCAACAGGCAACTCAGACATGTGCACGGTAAGACAAGCGGATGGCAACGTCAGCTCTCTCCCTCTCAGCTCACCTGTGACAGCTGCTCCGCCAGCGTGCGGTTGCGCGCCGCCATCGCGTCCTGCAGCGCCAACAGCCGCACCACCTTCTCGCCGCCTTCCCCCGCTCCCACTCCGGCCGTCACCCCCACCCCTTGCTGCTGCTGCTGCTGCTGCGGCGGCGGCGCTGCGGTGCTGGCGGCAGCGGCAGAGCCGTCCGCACTCGCAGGCGCTGATGACTCTGGCTGCTGTGCTGGAGGCGGTGGTTGAGAGTCGGTTGCTAGCGGTTGTACGGGTGCTGGCGCTGCTGGCGCCTCCTCGCCATCTACCGCCATGGGGCCACTACCAGGAGGCGCCTCTCCGTCGTGCTGCGGGGGCGCAGACGGCTCCTGCTTGACTTCCGGTACCGCTGCTGCTACCGGCGCTGGTGCGGTGGCAACGATGGTTGAGGTGGTGGCGGTGGCGGTGAGGGCTTGCAGGCGTCGCATGGCCTCCAAAACCCTGGCCAGCGCCCGCTTGCTGCCCACGCTGCGCTTCCGCAGCTTCTCCTCGACTTCCGAGCACTCGTCAAGCACCTCCTCCAGCCCGACCACCACCTCCGCCAGTGCCTCCTCCCCCGCTCCCTCCTCCTCGTCCTCCTCCTCGTCCTTCTTGCCCCCCCCGCCGTCCCCTCCCGCCGCCTCGCTTGCCAGCGCACCAGCAAGCAGCTGTGCGAGGTACGGGTCCTTGGCGGCCAGCGACGCCAGCTTAGGGTTTGCCGCCGCATGGGCCGCTATGCCACCGTCTCCTCCAGCAGTGGATGATGAGGGAGGTGGGGGCGTGCTGCCGGCGGGATGCGCGGCGGTGGTGGCGGTGGCGGTGGGTACAGAGGTGTCAAGGTCCAGGAGCGCCGTGCTACAGAGGTGCTGCACGTCTTGGTCTAGCTGCTGCCACAGCCTGTCCACGCACAGGAGCGTCTGGGCGTAGAGGCGTTCCTTCTCGTCCAGCGCCTCGAGCTTTTGCTCCAGCTCCCGCGTCTCGCGGCGCTTCTCCTCCAGCTGCACCGCGAGCTTCTGGTTCTGCAGCTGAAGCACGCTGAGCTTGTCCATGGTGTGGTGAGGGGCGCGGGGCGCGGGACGGAAGGGGGGATGTGCGCGGGGCGTGCGGAGCCCAGGCACGGACGGATGGTTGGGCTGCTAGGGCTGCTCAGTGAGGTGATGCTGTCGGAGGATTGCGGCTGCTGTACGTTGCTGCTGTGTGCGTGCGCGCCGGCGTGCGAACCGGGCCGGCTGGCGCCGCCGCCAGCCCCTGGAGCAGGCCCCTGGCTTGGCTCAGAGGGGTGCTGTGATCATCCTGATGGCTGCTGATGGGCGGCGGTGCTCTCCTGCTGCGCGTCCTTCACGAGGAGTCGTGCTGCGGGCGCATGCCGCTCGCCCACGGCGCGCAGGTGAGCACGGGGCACCGCTAACAGGTCTGTGGGCCTGCTGCCGCGCTACTGGATCGCTTCGCTACTGGATCGCTCTCCCACCGCGGAGGTATAGCCCATGCGAGCGCGAAAGAGGAACGATACCGTCGTTTTGCCAGCGTCGCGGCAGCAAGGATCGCGTGTTCAGTGTGCAATCTAGCCGGGCGCGCCCAGACATCAGCGCCATGACGTCCGGGCAGCCGCCGCGCTCGCTCGACGAGCAGCAGGGGCAATCGGGTGGTGCGTGGGACCCGGTGGGAGCGCTGCAGCACCATCTGGGCCAGCTGGCGGCCACTGTGCAGGCAGGGCCCCTGGATCAGCTGGCCCGCTTCGGCACGCACCTCCAGCGCGGCCTGGAGCACCTGATGGGGGCGGAGCGCCACCCAGCGCAAGACACGGCCACCAGTAGCAGCAGCGCGGGCCACACGACGCAGTTCGTGTGGTCGGGCCAGCAACGGGCCATCCAGCTCCTGCCCAAGCGCCAGTGGGCACCGGTGCTGGCGGTGCGTGCGGCGTCATGCTCGTCGCTTGCGGAGGCGATCCACCCACGCAGGCGATCACCAGCACCTGCCCTGAAGGCCGCGGCTTGCACAAATCCACGCTTGCCTTGCATGCCATGCGCCGCCATCCTGCACACGCAGTCCATCCGCATGCCGGGAGGACGCCCACAGCAAGACACCACGGGCGGGGCACCACAGCCGCATGCCACCGACGAGTCAGGCACCATCTTCCTCAACGGCCACGTGGGCGACCGCTCCATCACCTCCATGCCCTCGGTGGTGGCCACCGCCATGCGCACCCCTGGAGAGGAGTCCGGCCAGGCGTCGGGCAGTAGAGGGGGGTCAGCTCAGCCCTTGTTCGAGGTTTGCATGGCCAAGGACGAGGTGAAGGCACGCCTGGCGCCCATCCCGGTCTTCACCGTGGCCAACCCCAAGAACGAGTTTGTGCTGGTGGCGGGAGAGGTGAGAGGGGTGGCGCGGGGACGCTTGGGCAGGGGTGATTGTGCTCGCATAGGACAACTGCTGCAGCTGCAATGGATACGGTTTGTGCTGGTGGCCTTAGGTTTCCCCACCTGCCACCGCCTGCTGCCCCCCGCAGAATAACACGCAGCTGGGTTTCTTCTTCTTCCGCCGCGAGGACGCCGAGGCCATCGTGGAGAAGATCCGCGAGGAGAACCCGCGCCTGGCGCGTGACTCCAAGATCCTTAGGGTCACCATGGACAACGTGTACGAGGTGTGGTGCACCCGTTACCAAGTTGCCCTCGTGCTAGCGCTGAGCAAGCAAATTTGACTGTCCTGATCAACAGCCGCGTGCTGGGCAACACCCAGGCAGCTCTCTGCTACCCTGGACAGGCAGCTGCCTTGGACCCTCGAGCCTTCAGGCAGCGGATGGTCAGGGAGGGGGCGCAAGGGTTCTCTCATGAGATAGCAGATCAGGCGGGCCAGTGTGGCAAGCGGTTGGATGCGTCAGTCGCTGTCTGCGGCGGTTTTTGGCGTGTGCGCAGGTGTTCACCACGCCGCGCGACCAGACGGGCCTCCAGGGCATCCACTTCAGGTTCATGCCCGACATGAAGCAGGTGCGTTGGGTGGGTGCTGCACGGCTGCATGGCTGCATGGTGCTGTGCTCACCATGAGCACGTCTTTGTGCGTTTGCGTTCCTTTCCCAGCACAAAAGCCTGCTGGCATAACAGTGCATAACAGCGCTGGCTTGTGTATACGAGCGCAAGAGACTGGCTTGTGCGTAAGAGCGCAAGAGGCCAAGTGTGCCGCCCCTTGCCTGCTCCCCTTGGCTCAAACAGGTGGTGCACGCGCTGCAGCTGTACAAGGAGGCGGGACTGCCTACGCGCTTCTTCACGGGAGTGCCAGTCTTCCAGGCAGAGGGCCTGACCGTCACCACGCAGGAAATGGTGAGGGCTTGCTGTTCAGGGCTTGGCGCGTG
>QAXK01001535.1:0-31928 GCA_004335735.1 Chlorella sp. KRBP
GCAGAGCAGCCTCAACTTCGCTGCTGGCTTGCAGCCTGACAGCTCGCTTCTCACCGTGGCCGGGCGAGTGGAGACGGCAGGTGAGGGCCAGCGCAGTGTTCCATAGCTTGCTCCTGTTGTGGTCAGCTCGCTCTGGATGAGACAATGAGCCAGTCCTGTCGCCGCTGTTGTGTGTGCAGGATTCGATCGCGTGGTCTGCACACAAGGCCCCACCACTCTGGAGGACACTGCCCCCAGCAACCCAAGCACGCTCCTCATCCAGCGCTCACCCAACCCGTTCCCAGCCACCAACGCCTCAGAGTGCAACGCCGCATGCCTCCTGGAGCCCTTCTGCCAGGCCTTCTCCGTACGGCCACTTGGCACGGGTGGGCAGCAGCAGAGCTGCACCCTCTACTCGTCAGCAGGCGACGGCACCACCCGGCAGCCGCAGACAGCTACAGGCTACCTGCAACGCTGCCAGCTGCTCTCCTCACGTAAGCACACTTGGTCCTTCTCAATGCTGTTGGTATTGACGCGTGTGTCATGGTGGGCAATCAATGGCAGTGGTGTTGATCTGTCATTCATGCAGAGTCGTTGGTCCCGGCCCCCCCTGTGTCACAAGCTCGCTTGGCACCCACCCCCAGTGCTCCAGCACCAGCGTCAACGGCCAGCACCAGTGACAGCAGCAGCAGCCCTGCAGTGATTGGCATCGCCGTTGGGGTCTCTGTGGGAGTCGCAGCCTTGCTGGTGCTGGTGGTTGGGGTGGTCAGGCGGAGGCGTGCTGCTGCTGCGGCGGCGGCGGCACTGCCTGCAGTGAGCAAGGAGAGCAAAGCAGCGCCCTCAGACGCACCGCAGGCGCCCTCAACCGGCCTCCTGTCCTCAACATTCGGTGGCCCGCAAGTGAGCAGCAAGCAGATTGCACCGACGCTGGAGGCACGTGCGGCCACTAGCCCTGCGCTGCAGAAGCTGGTCAAGCTGACGGGCATGAAGTCCATCAAGCAGGCTATGTTTCAGCTGGTCGCCCAGGTGAGCACTGTGATGGTCTGTATGTGTTCTTTCGCCTCGCACCCTCTCCAGCAATCACGCGCTGCAACGCAGGTGGTGCATGATGTGCATGTGCACTGCCTGCCTCTGCTCACCAAGATGTGTGTGCCGCTGTGGCGTGCTGTGTGTGATGTGCAGGTTGAGCTTGAGAAGAAGCGCAAGCGCGACATCTGCAAGATCGGGTCGCACCACGCGCAGTTCCTGGGCAACCCGGGCATTGGCAAGACCACCGTCGCGCGCATCTACGCAGAGCTGCTCAAGGAGCTGGGCGTGCTGCCACAGGCAAAGGTAAGAGGTGTGCTGCTCCCGCCCGTTACCACGCACTGGCCCGGGCTGCCTGATGGCATGTGAGGCCCTCTTCATGGCCTCTGAGAGGCACAACAACGTCAGAGGCGGGGGTGCCAGGTGTGTGCACGTGTGAGAAACCAGCCTGCTGGCTCTCGTTCCTTGTCGTTGACGCGCCAGTGGCGTGGGGGCATATCGCGGTGTATGGTTGCAGTTTGTGGAGACGAGCGGCGGCCAGTTGGCTGGCGGCGGCAGCAGCAAGATCAAGGAGCACCTCAAGGATCTGGAGGCGGGTGGGGTGCTCTTCATCGACGAGGCGTGAGTGATGGCGGAGCGCACGCTGAATGGTGGGCAGTTGTTGCTGCGCCCGCAAGCAACAAGGCATGCCTGTGCCTTTTGGCGCACGTCGCATGTTGCCCTTGCAGGTACCAGCTCAACCCCAAGACCAACCCCATGGGCGGGCAGGTGCTGGACGTGCTGCTGCCCGAGATGGAGACGCGGCGTGAGACGCTGGTCGTGGTGCTGGCGGGCTACCAGAAGCCGATGGAGGACCTCATCGGGTGAGCGGGTTGCTCAGGTTGCATGTGGGCTGTGCAGCACGTTCCGAGCGCGGCTGATGGTGCCTGCACCACCACCTCGACTGCGCCGCAGGTACAACGAGGGCCTGCCGAGTCGCTTTGGCGCCAACGTGTTCAAGTTTGAGGACTTCACCGACAAGGAGCTGCTCGACATCCTCCACGGCATCATCGCCGAGGGCACGCCGCAGCCCTTCCGCCTGGAGGACGAGCAGCACGCGCGCATCGCGATCCGGCGCCTGGGCCGCCAGCGCGGCACCGTCGGCTTCGGCAACGCGCGCGCCGTGCGCAACCTCTACGAGCAGGTGAGGCGAAGCGCCAGCAGCACGCGATGCAGTCTTGCGCCGCTTTGCGCGCATCACTGATGCTTGGCCACTCCTACCGGACGCCCTCAATCGTGCTGGCGTCGCGCGTGCGCAGGCCGTGAAGCGGCAGTCCGGGCGCATCGTGGCCTCCGCCGGGAGCGGTCAGCCGGCCTCGGAGCTGGACGAGTGGCTCATCACCCGCGAGGACCTTCTGGGCCCACGCGACGTGGACGTGCGGAGCAGCAAGGCGCTGCAGGAGCTGCAGGAACTGCACGGCCTCGGCACCGTCAAGGCGGCGGTCGACACGCTGCTTGAGGTGAGGGCGATGCTGGGTAGGGTTAGCTAGGGTTAGCGCCTCGGCCACAGGCGATCCGAACTGACGGGCGCTGCTCTTGCTGCCTTTTTACGCACCGTGACACGCAGACGATCCTCACCAACGCCGAGCTGGAGGAGCAGGAGAAGCCGCTGCGCGAGCTGTGCCTCAACCGCGTCTTCATCGGCAACCCGGGCACGGGCAAGACGACGGTGGCCAACATCTACGGACGCGTGCTGCGGGACGTGGGGCTGCTCAGCAAGGGCGACGTGCTGGAAAAGAACCCGTCAGACTTCATCGGATCGGTCCTGGGTGCGGGAGACGCTGGCCCGGCACCTGCGACTCTGGCTCCACACGCGGCATCGATGCCGCGCCGCGTGCTGCGGTCGCACACGATGCCTCACTGTGCGCGCGGTGCCACTTGTGTGCATGCAGGCGAGTCGGAGAAGAAGACCAACGCCATCCTGGACGCCGCCGTGGGCTGCGTGCTCATCATTGACGAGGCCTACGGCCTGCACAGCCAGAACGGCACTGACCCATACAGGGTGATTGTCAGTATGGATGCACCTCAAGCTTGAGCACAGTGTGTGTGCCACTTGCTTATGTGTGCCTGCGCAACCGCTGCATCACCTGCATCGCCTGCTCGGTGGTGCCGTCGTGCGCAGACGGCCGTCGTGGACACCATCGTGGCCAAGGTGCAGGGCGTGCCGGGAGACGACCGCTGCGTGCTGCTGCTGGGATACAAGGTGCGCGTTTGTGGGTGGGGCGCTGTGCGTAGCAGTGCTAGTTCTCTGGGACAGGCACAGGCTGAGCACGCAAAGCAACTTGAAGGAAGCAGGGTGCTGATCTGATCTTCCTTGCCGGTCCCTCGTGCTGTCTGTGCAGGACAACATGGACGAGATGATGCGCGAGACCAACCCCGGCCTGGCACGCCGCTTCCAGTACCCAGCCGGTGAGTGAGCCTGGCCAGCCTGCACATTCACCTTACACGCATGCCAGCATCAGCGCCAGCGCACTGTGCCATGCTGTGTGCTTTAGGCAATCGCAGCGTCACCACATCCTGCCGCGATTGCGTGTGTGCACCGTGGCGTGCAGGCGCGTGGACGTTTGAGGACTACTCAGACGAGGACCTGCGGCACATCACGAAGGCGGCGGCCCGCCGCAGCGGCTGGGAGCTGGGTGATGAGGAGCTGACGGCAGGCGTGAAGGCGCTGAGCATGCAACGGCACAAGCCCAACTTTGGTGCGCAGCTAGCGTGCCTTGCTTGCATGCACGCACCCAAAGCGCGCCATGTGAGCACGTGCCCCAGCGGCAGTCAAACGGCAGTCAAACGGCAGTCAAACTGTGACTTATTAGTCTGCACCAGATCTAATTGTACTCACGTTGAACGACAAGGTGTTGTCGTGACTGGTGCGCATGCGTGTGCAGGCAACGCTGGCGCCGTGAAAATCCTGCTTTGCGCTGCTGCCGTTCGCATGGAGCAGCGCCTGGAAGGGCTGCCCGTGTCTCAGCGCGCCAACGCCACACCCTCCGTGGAGGACCTGTGCCCGCCCACCACCATGATGGACCCGGCTAGCATCTTCGCTGACCTCGTCGGGTGCAGGTACGTGCACAGCATGACGCACAGTGCGGGAATGCAGCACGAGCCTGGCGTCAGGAGGGCGGTAGGCCCGTTCAACGCTTGCAGTGGTGGTGCTATGCGCTGCTCATGCGGTTGACTGCCGGCACTGGCCTTTGTCCCTGGTTGCAGGACGGTGCTTGCCAAGCTGCAGGGCACCATCAAGCGGGTGCAGCACACAGGCAAGGACCTACTGGACAAGTTTGAGCTCAACTTCCTCTTCGTTGGCGCGCCAGGTGCGCTTGTTTGTTTGTGGGCTCACCACTTTGTGTGCATGGTGGCCGGCCACTTGAGCATGGGAGAGGAAGACTACACCTGCCACACTATGCGCACTGCTGCACCAACCCTAATCCTATTCCTACTCCTGATGCGGATGCCCTGCTGCTCCTCCAGGCACGGGCAAGACGACGGTGGCTCGCCGCCTGGGCGCCCTGTTCTGCGGCCTGGGCCTGTTGGCATCCGGCACGGTGGTGGAGTGCTCGGCCTCTGATCTGGTGACGGGGTACACGGGGCAGGCGGGCAAGCAGACGCGCGCCAAGTTTGAGGAGGCCGTGGGCGGCGTGCTCTTCATTAACAAGGCCTCCAGGCTGGGCGAAAAGTACATGCAGGAGGTAGGTGGTGCCGGCAAAGATTGACACTTGCACCAGCTTGAACCGCTGGAAACTCGTTTGTATCGTGTGTGTTTCACCTGTGGCTGCTGCCGCCATCCAGTGTCAGGCTTTGGGGCGGCACATTCGCGCTGCACACACACGCTTCCTTTGCCTTGCTCCACGGCACTTTTGTGTGCGTGGGCACTACAGGCTATTGACAAGATGGTGCAGCTGCTGACTGAGGAGAAGTTTGCCAAGAAGATGGTCGTCATCCTGGAGGGTAACGAGAAAGAGGTGCGGGGTCACTTAGTACTAGTCCTGGCCGCCCCGTTTGCAAGCTACTGCAGGCACACAGTTAGTTGGCACGCAGTGTGTGCCTGCTGCCCGCCCTCTGAAGCCATGGTGAAGCACCACAGCACCTGAAGCGCCATCCCAATGCTGCATTGTGTGTTGCTCACCGTGCACAGATGGATGAGCTCATGACGGTCAACCCAGGTCTCAAGAGCCGCTTCAGTGCGAAGTTGCGCTTTGACGACTTCAGCGCGCAGGACGCCGCCAAGCTGCTGCTGCAGTGCCTCCAGCGCGACGGGCTCACCCTCCAGGGGAGCGAGGAGCTGCAGGTGCAGGAGAGGCTGCTGGCGCTCATGCAGCAGGTACGTGTGAGGGCCAGGTGCAGGAGTGCTCGCAATGTAGGTGCGAGTGGATAGAGGAGGTGCCAGAGCGGCTTCAAACGCTCATGAAGCAGGTGCTGTTGCACTGGCAGGCCTTGCTGCGAGCGCTTCATGCCAGATGCCGTGTTGCAGCGTCATGCCGGTGCGACCACGTGCCAGCGCCACCCACCACCTGTAGATACGTGGCACGCCAACAAGCGTGTCTTTCGTTGCTTCCTGCCACAGTTGGTGGAGGCACCTAAGTGGCATAACGGGTATGACGTGTTGACGCTGTCCGAGCGTGCTGTCTGCACCACCTCCCAGCGCCTCTCTGCTGCCAACCAGGTCCGTGTGGGTGTCGAGCTTGACATCTGTAGCAGCCCTTGCTGTGTACACCGCTACACAGACTCAGTTGGCACCGCTCTCTCGCACTAACCCACTCGTGCATATCACTGTGTGTATGTGCAAGCAGGCGGGTGGCGGTGGGGACGTGGACGTGACGCTGGAGGACGTGGAGGCGGCCGTGCTTGTAATGGTGACTGAGAAGCACAGCAGCAGCAAGACCAACGCTGCCGCCGCCAGCGCACCGTCCACCACTGGCAGCGCTCCCCTCCCCTGGTGGCCTCAAGAGTCCTTTGCTACCCAGGCCGCCCCGCCACGTGCAGCTGCAGCACCGGCAGTGAGCACCAGGGCGGCTATGGCGCCGCCACCCGTAGCTGTGGAGCGCAAACAGGAGGTGGTGCTGGAGGAGGAGGAGGAGGAGGAGGGCAAGGGTGGTGGCGGGTCGTTTGCAGGGCTGGATCTCGCTTTTCTGCGCGACGTGCAGGTGAGCAGTCGTGCTGGTGTGAGTAGTGGAGCAGCGGGGGTGTAAGTAGAGCAGGGCGTTCAAGACTGTCGCAGCTTGGCAGCGTTCAATGCGTCCAGTGCGTTTCGGTATGCAACAGCGTGCTTCTGCTGCTGTTGCTTCGCAGAAAGGCCTGGAGGCCCTGGGCTATGACTTGACCAGCGAGGACATCATGGCTCAGCTGGCCATGGCGGGCGACGGCGACCTGCCTGACAAGCTGCTGCCACTGCTGGAGAAGGCCATGGAGACGCAGCGGGGCGTCAGCGTGCTGAGGGAGATGCTGCGGCAGTGGCAGCAGGCGCTCAAGGTGAGGCTTCTGTGTCAGTTGCATGCGTGTGGTAGTCGCAGGCCATCGCACGATGGCGCCACTGACTGGTTTGCTGCATCAACGCGCTGTTGCTCACGCAGGAGCAGATGGAGCAGGAGGCCAAGCAGCGCAAGAAGGGCAAGCGGCCTGTGTGGCGTTGCGCCGCGTGCGGGCGCCACGGCTGCCGGTTTGCGCCCTACATCGAGCGCGAAGAGGAGGTCGAGCTGTCGTAAGGCAGCTGCCCATGTGGGGTTGTACGGTAATAGGAGTTGCGTGGCTTGCATGTTGATGGGTCGTCGCTGTGTTGGGTTGCTGGTGCACCTGTGTATGCGACACATGCTACTACCGAGGCCGTGCGCTGGCCTGTCTTCTTGTACTGGATGGGTGGGTCTACGGCATTCGAGGAGCGGCATGGGCCGTTTGCGAAGCACGCTTTACTGTATCCTTCCACCTGCTTGTTCCCTGTAGACCGCATGACCTGCACTTCTGGAAGTTGCTGCAACACCGCCTGACTGTGCACATCATGTGGGCCGCGATCAGTCGTCTTTACATGCGGGCGCGGTTGACGAAATAAAGTGAGCACGAAGCAAAGGCGCAAGTCCTGCGGCAGCTACAGCAGATCCCAGGGCGCGCTGGCTGTCCTAGGGCTGTGACGCCAGCGGCCGGTAGAACTGGTCGAAGCAGAAGGGCTCAATGTTGATTTCTAGCGCGCTGACGGGGTTGGGGATGTCGAACTCTTTGAGCACCTGCAAAAAGCACAGCGTGAGCACACGGGGCACATGGCAAACCGTCGTACCACTGAGCGTTCGCATCCGGGGACTTGCGTCAAAAAGGAAGGACAAGGCAGCGCCTGCATGCAGCTACAGACAGCAAAGTGGTGTGGGTCCTCCTGGCCCCAGCCTCAAAGCCAGCAGCAGCACGCACCTCTGGGTGCACGATGCCAAACAGCCCGACCTGCTTCCCCTTTGCCATGACGCGCGCCTGCCTGCCGGGGAAGAAGGTGGGGTCATCCGACTGCTCCCAGCTGTAATTGCCCTGGTACCTGCACGGTGCGCACGCACATTGCAAGGCCGTACGCAAACCCGTCGAGACCAGCATCAACTCTCTTTCCCGACTCGGCGTTGGCAGCACACCATCACCACGCTTCCTGCCTCACAAACAAGAGCTATTGGGCAGGACTGTCCCGCCGCAACCTGTCCCTCCCTCCCCTTGCTTGACGCACCTCTCCTCTGCCGCCTTGTCTCCCGCTCCCGCCCAGGGCACACCCAGCACCTCCATGACTCGGTTGAGCAGCCCGTGGATCACCTCGATGTTGGCCTCACGGTTGCAGTACACGGCTACCAACCGCCGCTCGTTGCGTGCACCCACGTCCTTGGCCTGCGTGCACACCAAGCGTGCCAGCACAAGCAAACCAAGCATGCTAAAGAGCACACTGCGGCACAATGGCTGCTGCTGACAGATGCTGGCAGCTGGCTGAAGCTTGCACAGACAACTGAAAGAGAGCTGTGTGTCAGGCGGAGCATAGTCGCAAGAGGTATCCAAACGCCAAACGCCAAGCGCAGGCCAGCGCCGCCTGACCTGGTCAGGCAGGATGACGTCGCTGACTTCAAACAGCCGCACGGGCAGCGCGGCGTCCTTGTTGGCACCCAGCGTCTTGAGCGCGGACGAGAGGAGCGTGGTGCGGCACACCTGCACACGCGTCATCGGGCAGCGCGTCATCGCATCATCGCCAGTGCATAGCGTTCATGACGCGTGACGAGGTGCTGCGCCTTGTAAAACGGCGTAGGCGCGTGTGCAGTGCTGGCATGCGTGCAGTGCAAGCGTGTGCACCGCACGTACGTGCGTCCAGGCAGGGCAGGGCAAGCGCAGTGCAAGCGGCGCACCTCGAACTCTGCCGTGGCTGGGTTGCCAATCTCCACCGCGTCACGCGGCGCCCCCTCCCCCCGCCGCAGTTGGCTGAAGTTCTCCGCCTTGGAGCAGAGCGCCCTGCGCAGCACAGTGGGCAGCACAGGGAGGAGCAGGTGTTTACTACGCCTGGTCGTGTGCGCCTCGTCAGCATCATCACCATTACCATGATTGCATGGCGTTCACAACAGGTGTCATGATGCTGCAGCCGTCACAAATGCGCGCCTCGTGATCGCATCAGTGTGCCCCAGGCCAGCGGTGCGGCCAGGGGAGTGGGACGGTACGGCCAGGATGTGGCATCTCGCCCCCTCCCTTCCTACCTCCCTTTCAGCAACATGCCCATGCCTTCCACCTTTAGCAAGGCGCCCCTTATTGCAGACTCACCAGGTGAGCACTTCTGTGAAGCCGGCCATGGCACACTCGCCCCGCAGCAGCTCTGTGAACTGGTTGAGAGGCAGCTCGCGTCCTTGCGTGTAGGTGCTGGGTACCTGGGCACATACAACACACGCACACATGTCTCGCCAAGCCCACACCTCTTACGATACGTGACGATACTGTCCAACAGGCACCTGCACTCGCACGGCCACACTGAGCTCAGGCTCTGCACAAACTAAGCGACATTCCACGGTGCCAAGGCGCCAAGGTGGACACATGACGCGCCCAGTCTGCCCACATCAAAGGCAGCCCAGGGCGCACCATTTGGGGCATGTTGTCGTACTCGTGCGAGTCACCCCAACTCAGCAGAGAGAAGAGAGAAAGAGAGAGGCCGCATGCATACAGTAGTGCAACAAGCCACAGCAGCACGCGAGCAAGAGCCGCACGCACCATTTTGGGGACGTTGTTGTAGCCGTAGGCGATGGCCACGTCCTCCACCACGTCGCACGCGTGCAGGATGTCTGAGCGGCTGGGCGGCACGCGCAGCTGCAGCGTCTGACCGTCGCCCTGCACCGCCACCTGCACGCACACGCCGTGGTGGCCATGGAGCCGCACACACAAGGCTTTGGCTCGCGTGCCTGAGTGCTGCAAGACATCTGATACGCCCGGTAGTTGGGCCCCGGCCCTGTCAAGGCGCCCAAACAGATGCAAATATCGACACACACACACACACACAGCTTTGGTGCCTGGCCATCTGCTTGCCCTTCATCAACACAGGCTGGATACTGTATGGCCTCACACGCAAGCGCTACAGAGGCTGGCTCTGAGCAGCGAACTCGCTCCCTACAGCTCCCTGTGGCTGGACGGAGCAGCTGGTTCCCTCAACGCTGCACCAACACGCGCCCAAACCCTAATGCAAGCCCTCGCGCACCTCGAGCTGCATGCGCTGGAGCAGCTCGGCCATCTGCTGGGCCGGGAGCTGCAGCCCCAGGTTGCCGTTCACCAGCGACACTGGCACATCCAGCGCCCGGCTCGTCAGGTCGGGGTACACTGCATGCGTCAGGGCACGTGTTAGGGCATAGGGCAACGCGTCAAGCGTGCCTCTGAGCATCACCCACCCATCATGCCGGTATGCCAGAGGACAATCCGCCACTCCTAACCCTAAGCATGCCTCCATGATGCCCGCAGGCCCTCACCCGTGACGGACCCATCGGCGTCCACCACCTCGACCGGCTCCACCTCAAAGGGCCGTGCGCAATACTCGGCAAACATGGTGACCACCGTGTTGAGCACCACCTTGGCCTTGGTGAGGTCGGTGGCGGTGCACTCGATGAACACGTCACGCGTCTTGATAGAGATCTGCGACATCATGTGACGCAGCCTAGGGTTAGGGCTAGGGTTAGGGTCGACGGGAATCCTCAACGCACACCCGCCACCACAAGGGCACCAGTCCACAAGGGCACCAGTCCACAAGGGAACAGCTGGGAGGACATCAGTTTGGTGTCGAGTGCGAGGTCAGCAGCTCTCGGCTACCGGCATCTCCCCACTCGGTCACCGGCATGTCCATCCAACCAAAGCGCAACGCTAGTGGGTGGTACACGGTCCAGCAGCCTGAGCTCATCACGCGCCGCAAGCCCTCACAGTGCACCGAAGCCATCCTGCCTCCGCTTGTTTGGGGCAGCACCTGACCAAAGTGCTTGCCTGTCCCCACGCGCAGTCCCTAAAGATCCCATGGCTCAAGGCCATCCTGCGCCTGGTGGAGCTGCTCACCACACACCCCGAGGTGGCACGCCAGGCCAGCTTTGCGCCCTGGCCCCCCTCCTCTGCACCCACTCACCGCCGAGTGCGCTCCGTTGATGATTGGCGGCAGGGACAGCACCACCCTGTTGGCGTCGTATATGACGGGGTACACCACGGCGTCCTTGATGATGGGCACGAACTTTTTGAGCTTCTGGTCGTGGTCCAGGTAGTACTGCGGGTGCAGTACAGCGGGACGCGTGGGCAGCATCGACATGGAGTGCAAGAGCAGTCGGACCTGGCAGCAGTCTCCTGACGGGAACAGGCGCGCCAGCGCAACAAGGCGTGGCTTGGCACCTGGCTAGTGGTATGCCCCACCCAGCCACCTGCCACCCACCTCCCTGCCCCGTTCACCCTCCCACCTCCCTGAACACACGCCTGGCGCATCCTCCCAGCTCCCACCTCCCTGCCCACACGCCTGGCGCAAACCGTAGTAACCGCACCTGCATGAGGTCGTTGGCCTGGAACTCGCGCGTCTGCTTGAGCGGCACGAACTTGATGTCCTCTGGGGGCAACGCCTCGTACGTGAAGGGACCCTGCAGCAGCACAACATGTTTCGCGTCGTTGCGTTGTGTTGCGTGTTGCCTGCAGCAGCGGCACAACAATGTGCTGCCACACGCGCCTCAGCCACATCAGGCCCCGCTCCTCCCTGCCACATCAGCTGATGGTGCCCTCCTGCACGCTGCTGCTCAACGTAAAGCGCCTCCCTCTCCTCCTACCTGCCCTGACAGATGGACGTGCACTGAGCGGCAAGGCAACCTCCTGCAACACACGAGCGATTGACCTACCCACCCACCCACCCAACCAACCCCACCACCACACACGCCCACCTGGATGGTGCTGAGGTCGTGCGTGCCAATGGCCACCAGCGTGCGCTGCCTGCACAGGTTCTGGTGCAGCTTGTCCTGCAGGTCGATGAAGCTGGCGTACCGCACGGCGTCAAACTGCACGCCCCGCAGCACCGCCGCCACCACAAAAGGCCGGACCAGGGAGGTCTCAGGCTTGACCACCAGCCGCTGGAGCTGCTTGCCTGTGGGGCACGCGAGCAGGCACAACACAACACGCAGAGTGTGCTTGCGTGCGTGTGCATGCGTGTGTGCCTTGCGGCTGTGCCTGCGTGTCAGTGGGTGAGGTGCTGCAGGTGCCACGAGACAGCCGCGTGCTGAAGCTGGTGGTGGAGCTCCTGTGGCCCCCACAGCTGCAGCATCCACCTGCACCTCCTGCTGCGGGTGCCGCTGCTGTTTGCCGTGTGCCGCCGTTGGCAACGACGGCAGTGCCGCACCTGTCATGTCAGCCAGGGTGTATTGCGGCGGCTTGAGGCCGTGCCTGAACACGTTGAGCGCGCGCGCAATGCCCTCCAGGCACAGCATGTCGTAGCGGTTGGCTGGGATGTCAATCTTGTAGAGCACCTCCTCGCTGGCGGCGGGCAGCTCGTCGCCCTCACGCTGCAGCTCCTTGCGCATCATCTCCTTCTCCGTGGTCTGCACGTGCACGCGCAACATGCACGCTAGACGTGCTTGCTTGCTGCTGGTGCTGCTCTCCCTGCTCTGCACACGGTGGCAGTGTGGCAGAGGCAGTCATCGGCCGGCCAATCCGCATGGCGCACCACATCGTCGAGCTCGATGCCGTAGTCGAAGCACAGATCCTCGAACTGCTCGTCCGTGTACACGCGCCCGAGACGCTCCATGAGCCGATCTCGACCGACCCCCACGGTGGGCATTGTGGCGGCGCGCGAGGTGTGGATGCGGCGCCTGGAAGCTGCAACGAGGCCTGAGCTGGCGAAGCCGCCGCTGAGCTGGTCGCCTGGGTGAGTGGCGCTCCCGAGCCGCTGCTCCTCCGCTGCCGCAGGTGAGGGTAGGAACGCCTGGACACGCACGGCACGCTTGCAGCTGCACGCCGAGGACAAGAGCGAAGGAAGCACCGTCCGGGCCACCCGTCGCATCACCCGCTTGGTCTGCACCGCATCACGCCCATGAACGTGGTGCATGGCTGGGGCAGGAGCAAGGAGAAGGAGCAGAGGAGCAGGAGCAGCAGCAGTATTATCTCATAGCGGCACTAGTGACGAGCCCCAGCACCTCCTCTACAAAGGACCAGAGCGCGGGAGCCCTGCTCCACTGTGCGCACGGACGTGCACGCAACTAGCGCAGCAGCGGAGCTCCACACGTAGCAGCAGCCATGGCGGGTGAAAGCCAGTACAGGTGAGGCCTCGCACGAGCAGGAGCTCTGTACCAGCAGCTGAACTCAGATTGCAGATCTCATTTTGGCATCTGTGCTTCCCCACATCCCTGCCCCTCCACCGCGCAGCTTCTCGCTGACGACGTTCTCGCCCAGCGGCAAGCTGGTGCAAATTGAGTACGCGCTCAAGGCGGTGTCTGCGGGCGCGACCTCGCTCGGCATCAGCGCCACGGACGGCGTGGTGATCGCCACGGAGAAGAAGCTGCCCTCGCTGCTGGTCGACGAGAGCACCGTGCAGAAGATCTCGATCCTCACGCCCAACATCGGCGTCGTCTACAGCGGCATGGGGCCAGACTACCGCGTGCTGGTGCGCAAGGCCAGGAAGACGGCCCAGGCGTACCACTCGCTCTACAAGGAGCACATCCCGGTGGCGCAGCTAGTCAGAGAGGTGGCCGCAGTCATGCAGGAATTCACACGTGAGTAGGCGGCGCAAAGGGGAGACGCGTCCGCGGCATGACGCCGCCGCAGATCAGGCTCGGTGCAGCCTGCGGCAGCAGCGGCATGGGGCGACACGCACACAGTAGGACAGCGCCAGTCTCTGGGTGGCACGGAAGCACTGCTGCGCTGCGACGCTGACAGCAGCAGAGCAAACGAGCATGCCACGTGCGTGCCGCTGACCGTCGCTGCCACCCACACACGCACTGCACCTGCAGAGTCAGGAGGCGTGCGGCCGTTCGGCGTGTCGCTGCTCCTCGCCGGCTTCGACGACAACGGGCCCCAGCTGTACCAGATCGACCCCTCTGGCTCCTACTTCGCCTGGAAGGCGTCTGCCATTGGCAAGAACATGGTCAACGCCAAGACCTTCCTTGAGAAGCGGTACAGCGACGAGGTGGCCATTGAGGACGCCGTGCACACGGCGCTGCTCACGCTCAAGGAGGGGTTTGAGGGGCAGGTGTCGAGCAGCAACATTGAGGTGGCCATCATTGGAGCGGACCGCAAGTTCCGCGTGCTCTCAGAGACCGAGGTGGCCGACTACCTGCAGGAGGTGGAGT
Organism: Chlorella sp. KRBP; assembly: GCA_004335735.1. Lineage (NCBI taxonomy): Eukaryota > Viridiplantae > Chlorophyta > Trebouxiophyceae > Chlorellales > Chlorellaceae > Chlorella > Chlorella sp. KRBP. The sequence continues at coordinate 13,815 of QAXK01001535.1, forward strand.
GAGAGGGCGGGACGGGACGGCGGGTGACTGGAGCGGATCTGTAGTGTGGTTTTCTACCTACCACAGCATGGGACTGGTCCAGCCTTGTCAGGCGTTCCGCCCTCGGCGAACGCGGCTGGGGCGTAGCGGCTGGCGGCTGCGTGGTGCCCCGGTGGCGTGGGGACGGGGCGCATGTACTTGTTCTGAGTGCGTGGGGTGCGCTTATGGCAGGGCGGGGCTTGTGGCTGCCCGGGAAGCCATCGCCAACGCGTCTGGCTATTCATTTCTTTCCCTGACGGGTGTGCAATCTGGCAATCCTTGTTTGCAACTGCGAATATGCAGCAAGGAGGTGCAGGGCGGGGGTCGCCAGCCACCATACTGTGAACCAGATGGTGGCACCAGCACAGCTCAGTCAAATCAAGGTGCCCGCGCAACAACAAAATGCTACTCCTGCTTGCTGTTCCTGAAACCGCGCTACCCTAAACCACTCGTCACGCTCAGCACCACGCGGCACACGCGCTCAGAACTGCAGCCACTTTGCATAGTACTCGCACGTGGCGGGTGAGATGATCCCGTCGTCCCTGCACTGCGCCGAGACGGGGCACACGCCGCAGGGCACGCTGGTGAAGGCGGTAGAGTCGGGCAGGGGCCACTGCTCAGGGCGGAAGTGCTCGGCGTCGTCGTTGGGGTCCTCACCCTCCACCTGCGCACACGCACACACGTGAGCAAGCAGCCCCTCAGCCTGGGCAGCACTCACGCACCGCCTAACAGGTGTGCGGGACAACGTTGTCGCAGCAACCTCAGGACTGGCAGGGCCATCAGCGTGTTTGCCGCGGCACGCAGGTGAGTCAGCCCTCACAATGCACTCACGTTGTCGACCAGCCCGTCGTATATGAGCGTCTGCACAATCATCATGATGTCCTCCTCACGCAGGTCAACCTGTGCACACACGGCACACACAAAGCAGGCTGCTTTAACCAAGCACACTGACGGCATCGCTGCAGGTGCAAGGCACGAGGCTGGTTCAGCACCTTTGCAAACTTCTTGGCGCTGATGTAGGCGGCAATGTCCTTGAGCGTCGTGTCGCCCACCCGCTTGATGAAGCCCATGCACTGTTCACGCAGCACCTGCGAGGTCGTAGTGCCCATGCGGCAGCCATGACCGCCATGCAGCGTGACAGCTACTGCGTGCGCCTGGGCCAAGTAATAATTCTCAACTCAGCCCAGAAGTGCGCGGTGCACTGACCTCGATGAACTCCTTGTCAAACTGGTTCTCAGTGTACCTGCGCCGCACAGTGCGCAACAGCGGCATGCAGGAAACATGTGAGAGTGTGGCTGCTGAGCGGCAGAGTGTTGGCCACCCCGCTGCAGGCCTCGGCCACAAGCCACACAGGCCGGAGTCCTCTCAGCAGGTGTGTGACCTCACCATGCGCCTCCCGTGAGGTCCCGTGAGGGCTCCAGCTCAGCGAGCATGTACACCTGCACACACACAGCAGAGCCACAATGTTGACGCAATGACGCGCGTTCGCCTCCTGGTCATCAGGGCGGGGCAGGGCGCTACACCACTCCCCAGTGCAGCGTGAGCGAGTCCGCATTGGTGATGCGGACAGAGCAAGCGGCAGGTGGCACACCACTGCCGCACCTTGCGGCTAGGGTTGTTGACGTTCTTGACGCTCTTGACCAGGTGCCGGTTCTCCAGCACTCTCAAGATCTTGGTGATGTGCGGCTGGGGCAGGTTGGAGCGCGCACGCATGTCCTTGGTCCATAGCCCTGCGGTGCGAACAAGCACACGTGCACGTGAGGTGTGTGCGCTCGGTGTGAGGGCAACGCATGCCCTTCCTGGCCCTGTTTCCCGTCACGACACAGCCGAGGGTGCGAGGGGGCACCCGTTGCGGGGCTCTGGACAGGCGCCAAGCCCGTCAGTCCTCCCAGAGGGCCCGTCAAGCACCTGTGGTGCCGGACGACTTGATGATTTGGTACAGCAGCAGCTCCTCGGTTGTCAAGCCCTTGAACCTGCAATCAGAGGAGTGAACGCACCACGAAGTGACGCTGGGGCGGGCACGGCTAGCTGGCGGGCGTCGATTGTCTCCTTCCCCACGACCCCAGGCTTGCTCAGTTGCTCACTTGGCTGCTTCCTCGGCGGTGATTTCCTTGAACACCACGGTTTTGTTGGGCCCCTGCTCGTACAGCTGCACGCGCTTGCTCGTAATGAGCTTGTTGACGGCGTGCGCCCGGTCGTGGGCCGACACGTTTGGCAGCTCACGCCCCACCACCTCGTCAGACACGCCCTGCGCAGCGCCATCGGTAGCAGCAGCAGCAGCACCAGCGCACAGCATGGCGATCCCACGGGGCCAGCGTCGCGTGCCGCGTGCGGGCTGTGGCTGAGTGCATCCTTGATGCAGAGCTGCACGGTGCATCCGGCCATGCTGCGCCGCTGATGTGCATCAGGTGCTGTGTGCTGCAGTGGTCCACGCCAGGCGCGCCGCGTGCGCTTGCCTCTGGGTGCCGGCGGATGACCGCCAGCAGCTGCTCCTCGATGTTGCGAGACATGTTGCATGAACGCGAAGGCCTTCCTCTGCCTCTGCCCGCTCTGCTGCTGCTCCACTGCATGACGGAGGCTTGCGAACGTCGGCGAGCAAAAGAGGAGGAGAGCAGAGCAGGGAGCAAGACCAGCATCGAGGCATCTTCACCACCGTTGTCCCAGCAGCAGCGGAGCCGAGGAGCACCCCGCAAGGAGCATCCCCACAAGGAATGGCCGCAGACGACGAGAAGAAGCGGCGGAAGCGCAAGCGCAACCGGCCCGGCAAGAGTGCGTGCCTCTACTCGTGCTGCAATGGCGCTGTGCGTCTCTCTCGCGCGCGTGCACCCGCCGCCGTCGAGTGCCGTCGAGCTCGGGCGCTGCGTTGTGTCCTCCGTGCGTGCAGAGGACCAGGAGCAGGCGCAACAGACACCTCAGCACAACGGTGACCATGACGATGACGAGCACAGCGAGGAGGAGGAGGAGGCGCCCGTCCAGCGTGCCACGCCCGCGCCAAAGGCACGCGTGCTCGCTTCGCACATGGACTGCGCTGCTCTCGAGCAATGCCTAGGGGTATGGCAGCATGTTCCTTCAACCTTGTCTTTGCATCGCTGTGTTGTGCAGAAGCTCAAGGGTGCCTCCGGAGCCGCTGCCTCACCCGCCGCCGCCAACGGCAAGGCGCCCGCCAAGCAGCAGAAGCAGCAGCAGCCAGCACAGCAGCCGCTTAAGAAACAGCAGCAGCAGCAGCAGCTACGGAAGCCGGCGCATCCGCAGCAAGACGAGGAGGAAGAGGACGACGAGGAGCTTGACGAGGAGGTGGAGCAGGAGGACGTGGAGGAGGGAGAGGAGGAGGACACGCGTGACCTGGGTGGGCCGTCAGACGGGTCCAAGGTGGAGCGGCTGCAGGCCAACGTGACGGGCATCATGAGCCAGGTTGAGTTCAGCAGCCTGGAGCTCACTGAGCCAACCATGAAGGTGCGCTGGTGGCGGTGTGGGGTGTGTTTTCTTGTGTGCAGAAGGCGCTAGGCATGTTGGGGGGCTTGGGGCCTGGGGGAGCGCCGTGTGTGGGCCAGGGGACATTGCAACGCGGCACGCAGCGTCCACGGTGAGATGGCGCAGAGACAACCCAGTGGCTGCCTGGCCGCTCCATCACTGCCGCCACCATGCACAGGGCGTGACGGCCATGGGTTTTGCCACCATGACGGAGGTTCAGGCGCGCACCATCCCCGCGCTGCTCAAGGGGCGCGACGTGCTGGGCGCTGCGCGCACGGGTGAGCAAGGGGCGCAGGGGGTACGTCATGGTGCTGCAGGGCTGGGTGGCGTGGGGGTGAGCAGGGGGCGCGTCATGGTGCAGTGCAGGGCTGGGTAGCGTGGGGGTGAGCAGGGGGCGCGTCATGGTGCAGTGCAGGGCTGGGTGGCATGGGGGGGAGGGAAGCAGCCAAGCGGCATCATCAGCATGGAGATGCTTCGTGCGTGGGTGCAAAGCAGCGAGGTTAGCATGGGTGGGCAGCTGCGTTGCAGTGGTAACGAGAAAGACAGCTGCTCTAGCGCCGCTTCACCTGTGCCCTCCCCTCTGTTCCCTCCACTGATGTGCAGGTTCGGGCAAGACGCTTGCGTTCCTCATCCCCTGCGTGGAGCTGCTGTACCGCACGCGCTTCATGCCCCGCAACGGCACTGGCGCCGTGGTGATTGCGCCCACGCGCGAGCTGGCACTGCAGGTGGGCAGCAGGGGGGGCAGGAAGTGGGGAGGGTCAGCAGCAGGGTCAGCAGCAGGGATGGGAGGGGACGGGGCGCGGGGAGGAGGTTGTCAATCAGCGGATGTGTGACATATGTATACCCTACATGGGACTATCTGTGTGTGCTCATTGTGCCCATGTAATATTGCGTGGTGCATGCAGATCTACGGTGTAGCGCGCGACCTCATGACGCACCACTCCCAGACGCACGGCCTGGTCATGGGCGGTGCCAACAGGTGCGCTTGGGAGGCGGGAGGCGCCAACGGTTGCCAGCGGTGTGTCGAGGCTGCACACAACAAGGTCAAGAAGCAGGAGGCAGGCCTCCTACGCAGCTGACTGTGGAGCCATAGCGCCGGGCTGCAGGCTCTGCGCTGGTGTGGGCATGCTTACAATGTGCATGCGTGCGTGGTGCCCTTCCCTCATGCAGGCGCACTGAGGCTGAGAAGTTGGTCAAGGGCGTCAACCTGCTCGTGTCCACACCGGGGCGCCTGCTGGACCACCTGCAGAACACACAGGTGTGCACAGGGGTGCAGATGCATGCAGAGATGCATGGAGGGCGGGCATTGCGCAGCAGGTGGGCGTGCAATAGGGGCGCAGGTGAAAGAGACACCTGTACACAGGGAGCTAATAAGTGCGGAGGGGGAGGAGCGGGGGCCGTGCACTGGCCCGCAGAGCAGGGACCAACCACGCACTTGGTGGCCCCGTGGCGTGCATAGGGTTTTGTGTACCGCAACCTCGCGTGCCTGGTGATTGACGAGGCTGACCGCATCCTGGAGATTGGCTTCGAGGAGGAGATGAAGCAAATCATCAAGATCCTGCCAAAGGAGAGGCAGACCATGCTCTTCTCAGCCACGCAGACCACCAAGGTGCGCGGGCGGGCGGGCGGCTGGGGTTGCCCCTAATCTGCACCTTGACCTTGGCAGAGTGCACTGAGGAACACCTGACGGGCAAGCGGACAGCTGCTGCACCATGGATGCGCGTGAGCGCCGCATGGCGCGTGTGCTGGCCACCAACGCTAGGTCTATTTACCCCGTCTGTGCTTGCGTTGCTTGCAGGTGGAGGACCTGGCGCGGCTCAGCTTCAAGCACGCCCCCTTGTACGTGGGCGTGGACGACGGGCAGGCGCATGCCACGCGCGAGGGGCTAGAGCAGGGCTACTGCGTGGTGCCGGCAGACAAGCGCTTCCTGCTGCTCTTCACCTTTTTGAAAAAGAACCTCAAGAAGAAGGTCATGGTGAGCGCCGCGGTTGCTGCCGCTGCAGGCGCCGACTGCAGTTGTTCACAAATGTGCAGGCGCACCCTGGCTACTTTGCATGGGTAGCAGCTGAACCAGGTTGCAGAAGAGGATGCCTCCTGCGGCACAGTCTTGTGGCTAGTTGCCCACGCTCGTTAGACGGCAGGTGTGCTGCACTCGCGCTCACGACTGCCTCCTCTCCCACCACCACTGCAGGTGTTCTTCAGCAGCTGTGCGGCGGTCAAGTACCACGCAGAGCTGCTCAACTATATCGACCTGCCCGTCAAGGACATCCACGGCAAGCAGAAGCAGCAGAAGCGCACCTCGACCTTCTTTGAGTTCTGCCAGGCGGAGACGGGCATCCTGCTGTGCACGGACGTGGCGGCACGAGGGCTCGACATCCCAGGTTAGTGCACTCACTGCTGCCCATCACCCGGCCACTGTGATGGAGCCGTGGCGAGGCGAAGATGGAGCAACCTGCGGCCTTGGACTGGTCTTGCACGCGCGCTGGGAACCGATGTGACCTATGTGCACGGCGTGGCTGACTTGCACCGTTGCCGCCCTGCCGTTGCCGTGCCGCAGCGGTGGACTGGATCATACAGTACGACCCTCCCGACGACCCGCGCGAGTACATCCACCGCGTGGGGCGTACGGCGCGCGGCAAGGAGGGCCGGGGCCGGGCGCTGCTCATGCTGCTGCCCGAGGAGCTCACCTTCCTCAAGTACCTCAAGCAGGCAAAGGTGAGCACCACCGTATCGTGCACAGGCAGGGGGAGGCATGGTGTACGTCGCCTTGGAAGGGAAAAGCAGGTTCTACAGCACGGCCTTGCGACTGAATAAGCGTCATGGTCGTCCTCTGCTGCTGCTGCTTCTGACGGGCTGGTGTCGCCCTGCATCCGTCACGAAGAGCCGCTCACGCGCGTGTGTACCTGTGCGCGCCCGCAGGTGCCGTTGAACGAGTACGAGTTTCCCACGCACAAGGTGGCCAACGTGCAGGCGCAGCTGGAGCGGCTGGTGGAGAAGAACTACTACCTGCACCAGAGCGCGCGCGACGCGTACCGGGGCTACCTGCTGGCGTACAACAGCCACGCGCTCAAGGAGATCTTCAACGTGCACCGGCTAGACCTCGCGGTGAGTTGGGTGGTGGGTGGGTGGGGCGGGAAAGGTGCAGTGTCCAGGCTCAAAGCAGGGGATTGGTTGCGGACGTACGTACATGCTGGGGCGGGTGACCCTAGCGCTTCCCTGCTGACTGTTCCACCCGACGCACGCCCACCTGGTGTGCGCAGGCGGTGGCCAAGTCGTTTGGGTTTGCGACGCCGCCGCGCGTGACGCTGTCGCTCGAATCCAAGTCCAGCCACGTGCGCAAGGCGGCCAAGCTCATGACGGCGGTGGGCGCGGCCGCCGCCAAGCAGCCCAAGGCGGGGCACGCCGACTACCGGCGGTTCAGCGGGCACGCCTTCAGCGCCGCCAACCCGCACGGCAAGCGCACCGAGGGCGACAAGCGGCAGTTTGCGAGGATCTGATTTGCTGAGGGGGGGCCTGGGGGCCAGGGGGTTGCTGGTGGATGAATGATGGTGCACCTGGAGCAGCGCGCACGCCCCGCCGACGGTGCACGTGTCGGCGTGCCAGGATGGTGCACCTGCGCACACACTGGCATCATGCGTCTGTGGCAAACGAGCCATGATAATCTTGCTGCGAATGCGCTTCTCCCCACACCGCTGGCCTCCTCTCTTTTTGTGGAGAGATTTTAGGGTCCAGCGAGAAAGCGAGCGCGAGCCTGCGGAGCCGCAGCGGACAGCGGACATCGGTGCACGATGGCCAGCGTGGCGATGCCGTCCGGGTCCGCGGTGCACCCAGGCGGAGGAGGGCCAGGCGCGACTGGGGGTGCGCCCCACAGGTTCCCACGGGTCAGGATCAAGCTTCGAGCGTCGCTGAACGGCATCGCTGGCGCGGCGCCAGTCTCCGTGCCTGCAGCGGGCGGGGGAGCTGCAGGTGCGGAGGAGTCTTCTTCGTGTGGGCACCACCGGGCGAGAGAGAGGAGCGCCCCGCCAGCGCCACGGGAGCGCCCAGCGAGCAGCTCGGGAGCAGCAGCACGAGCGCAGCAGCATCCTGTGCGCGTGCACGGCTTGGCGCTGGCACTTCTCTCGAGCTCGGCCTTCGTGGGCGATGCTCGCCTTGCGCAGGCTCGGCGCGAGCTGCAGCGGCCAAGCGCAAGCTGCACGAGCTGCTCAAGGGGTACCCGGAGCCGGAGCACGCCACGCTGCAGGGCCTAGGTGCGCGCCTGCAGCGGCCTGTGGGGCCGGATCCCTTGTGCCTGCGTCCGGGAGGGGGTGGTGCGCACACGGCCAACAACCCCTCGCCTCGCGCCCATTTGCCTGCGCAGCTGCGGTGCTCGGCCTGCACGGTGACGCCGAGCCCTTCACGGCCTCGTTCCCCCAATGGGCGGACCTGCTGGTGCGCAGAGCGGGGCGAGGGATGGGCGACGAAGTCTGCTTCGCCACGGCACGCAGCGCCTCAGGCAGCGAGCGCCATTCGCAGCGCAGAGCATGCAGCACCGAGCGCACGCGCTCTTGTCACGCTCTCGCGTGCCCCAGCGCACGGCGAATGTGGCCGAGCTCTGCCATCGATGTGTCGATGCGCCTTGCCCCGCCCTTCGCTCTGCCGCTCACGCAGGCCGGTGCCAGCAAGGACGGCGCGCACGCGCAGCGCCAGCCCGCAGGCAAGCGACTCAAGGCCGTGGCGGGGCCCTCGCCCGCGGGCACGGTTCCGCGTGGGCAAGTGCCACTTCTCCCACCTCCAATGCCTCCTCCTCCTGCAGCATCAGCGGCAGCAGCATCAGCTAGGCAGGCGCAGGGCTCCGGCGTGCAGGCCACGGTTGCCGCGGGGACCGACGCGGGGGCGCAACAGCAGCGGCACGTGCGAGATGCCACGGCAACAGCCGGGCCGGGCAGCGCCGCCGCCGCGGGCCTCAGCAGCGACAGGAAGCCCGCAGGCGTGAGCAGCATACAGGTGCCCGACTCTGCGCTTGGGAACAGCAATGGCGGGGCGCAGCTGTCCGGTCAGACTGCACCCGGCTTTGCCAAGCCGGCGCCGTTTGCTCCTCCTGCACCCGGCAAGCTGCAGCCCAGCGGCGACGGGCACAAGGAGTCCGGCGCCACTGCAGACGAGGCGGGGGGCCACTCCTCCAACTCCACCAACACCTTTGCCATCACGTTCCACTGCCAGAACCCGTCACCGACGGAGGTGACTGGCAGCAACCCCACCATCGTGCTCAGGCCCCCCTCCATGACAGAAAGCGCAGCGGACGCAGCAGCAGCGGCAGGACCAGGGCAGCAGCAGGCGCACCAGCAGCAACAGCAGCAGCAGGCGCCCAAGCGGAGGGCGCCGCAAGGCCGCTCCATCGCCGTGCAGACCAGCGACCCCGCCAGCCTCCTCCCCGCCCACCTCTTCCCCGGCCTGGGCGCCAGCAGCAGCACACAGGCAGCTGCCCACGCACCGTCTGCCGTGTCTCTGTCCCAGCTGACCCTCCCCCCGCACCTGTGGGGCCTGTCGCTGCCCTCCCTGGACGCCCCTCAGCGCCGCTGGGGTCCTTCCAGCAGCAAGGAGGTGGACGGGCTGCTTGCAGCGGCAAGCAAGCTCAAGCACGAGGCGGACCGGCAGCGAGGACCCGCCACGGCGCCCTGGACGCTCCCGCTGGTGGCCATGTACGTGGACGCGTCGCTGCTCTACATGCGCGCCATGGAGGTCATGATGCTGCCAGAATCGCCAGACCGAGGGTCAAGGTGAGCACGCGAGCACTTGGCGCAGCACGCCTAGCAGCCAACGCTCTCGTTGGCACAAGCTCAGGCACACACTGCGGTGCGATGTCGTTGGCCGTAAATGTGGACTGATCTTGCGCCCGCCCTCCCCTGCTTTGTGACTGTGTGCAGGGCTGCGAGCCTGTGCGACTCAACCTGCAAGTTCCTCGTCTTCACCAGCCGCGCCGCCGAGGCAGCCGTCGCCTCCCCCACCAGCCCCCCCTCCCCCCACTCGCAGCTGGCCCTGGCGCGAGACTGCGTCAAGGCGCTGTGTGACCGTCTGGCGGCGCGCTGCCTCATGTGCGACGCCTTCCTCAACGCCAGCCGGTACAAGGACTCTGCCGACCGGCTGGACAAGCTCCTGCTCGCGCAGCAGCAGCAACAACAGCAGCAGCATGGGCGCGGCGGGAGTGGAGCGGCGGCTGGGAAGGGCGGGGGTCTGGGCGCCCCGTCGCCAGATGACTCTCACGCGTCCTCCACGCACCGGCTGGCGCAGCGGCAGGGTGGTGGTGGTGGTGGCGGTGGGTTTATGCAGCACGTGAACGTGTCGAGCGAGCTGGGTGCGCTGCAGCAGCGCATACAGGCGGGCGCGCAGCAGGCTGCCAAGTTTGCCGACCTGGTGCGGCGCGCCACGCTGACTTTCCAGGCGCTGATGGACAAGGAGGAGGCGCGCAGCAACGTGCACGTGGTGCGGGCTGTGGCGCACATGTCGGGCGTGGGCTTGGGTGGGCCGTGCGACGGGGCGCTGGCGCTGGCGTGCGCTGAGCAGGCGCTCGCCAGCCTCCGGCACCTCTGGTGACCACCCGTGCGGTTTGAAGAGCGCTGTTTGTTTGCGTAGCATTCGTTTCGATGCAGCCGCAGATGCGGAGGTTAGGGTGGGGCAGAGCACGTGCAGCGGGCGGGCGTGGTGTGTGCGTTGTGCAGGATTGGTGTCACTGGGTGGACACTGGGTGGATGTTGCTCAGGTTAACTGCGGCGGTGTTTGGGGCTGCACTGTAGCTTGCGCTAGCGCCTCCAGATGGCACGCTGCAGGAGGTCAAGTCGTGAGAGTCTGGGGCGCGCCAAGCAGGTACACTGTAGCAGTCGTGAGGAGGCCATGGATGCAGTGGCCGTGGAAACATTGTAGCAGCCAGACTATATCTTGTCTTACACGTCGTACACGAGTCAAAGTCTTTGTGTGTCGCGTTGCTTGGTGGTGTGGTGTCGCTCGTGCGTTTGATGATGCCCATGGTCTCAGTCTGTGCGCGCTGCTCCCGCTTCCAGCTGTTCCATGACTGGCAGTGCTGTCAGGTGTTTACGATGTCCCCCTGTGAACCGTGGGCCTGGCGGTGACCGGTGCCGATGCCTGCGTGCTTCCGGCTGCGGTGTAGGCTCGAGGTCTCCTGCCTCCCCCATAAGGCCTCCACATGGCCGCTTCCCTGCTCTCCCTTCCCTGCTCTAGGCAACCTCAGTAGCGCACTCTGGCCTCCTCCTCCTGACTCGGTGTGACCTTGTAAGAGTGGCAAGTGGGACCTCTCGACTTGCTACGCCCCTCCACACAGCGCAGCACCAGCACACATTGGCGCATTGGGGCGACACACACGCTCTGCAGGCGTCTCGCTGCTGCATTGACGACGGTCGAGCCGTGGTGTGCGAGACCAGCGAGAGCGAGGGAGCGCCAACATGCTGCCGATGCACGGCGGCTACGGGTGCGTGTGGCTGTGGTCGTTCGAGGCACGCAGCTGCGTGTGGCAGGCGCTCGCTTGGGGACGGGAACATGCCGACATGTGTGCCGAGGAGCTCCAGCGCCGTGCCTGCGCCTGAACGCAGGTCGAAAGGCCGCATCATGGGCTTTGGAGGCGGAGGAGGTCGCGGAGGAGGAGGAGGGCCGCAGCAGCTCGTGATTATTGCGGTCCTGGCCGTGCTCTCGGCGGGCCTCGGAATCGGCTACTTCTCCTCCAGCAGGCACGCGTCAGCGCTCAAGAAGGAGGTGGCGTCGGTGCGAGGCACACTGACCTCCACAGAGGTGCGCTCGCTCGCGCAACTTGGCGCACTTGTGCCACGGGAGATCTCGCAGGGACACTGCGCCCAGCAGCCCACACACAGCGCCTGGCAGCACCACGGCAGCGTTGTGCAGCAGTCTGAGCTGATGCGCCTTGCGCAGTGCATCAAGTTGATGTGGACATGCGGCACGTCGAGCGCAGTTGCATGACGACGCGCACACGATCACGCGACCGCAGCAGCAACCAGCAAGCACAGCAGTTGACCACGGTGCCTGTGCTTCACGCTTGCAGGACCAGCTCACGCACCAGCGCTCCACCTACCAGCACATGGAGTACGAGTACCATGTGGCGCAGCGGCGCATCAACGACCTGCTGCGGGAGGCCCAGCAGAAGGACTCGCTGCTGCAGCAGCGCTCCCAGGAGGTGAGCCTGGGACAGCCTAGGACAGCCTGGGCAGTGCGCTTGGGATGGGCGCGCATGCCAAAAGTGCAAGTGACGTGTCACCGCATTTGCCGTCGTGCCGCTGGGTGTGAGCGCAGAAGGACTCGTGCGCGGCCAACGAGGCGCAGATGACGCAGGTCGTCAAGGAGCTGCAGGAACAGTGAGTGCTTGCAGGGACAGTCAGGTGCCCCGCACGCAAGCCGCACCCGTCACCCGTCCTTCTCTTTTGCCAGGGCATGGCATGGCAGGCATGAGCTCTACATCACGTCGATGCCCGCCCACCCACCACCCACCCACAGGATTGACTATGAGCGCGCCGTGGTAGCAGCGCACCGCACCAAGCTGGAGGAGCTCGAGAAGGCGCACGCGGCGCGTGAGGCCGACTGGCACGCCTTGTCGAAGACCTGGGCTACCTTTGAGCAAGAAGCCAACAAGGAGAACACACGGCTGCTGGGCGAGCTCGCCAAGTCCCAGGGCGCTGCGGGCGGCGCCACGCCTAGCCCTGCTGCGGCGCATGGTAGCCTGCCGGATGTGGAGCCCAAGGTTCGGCCCGAGAGCACCTGGGACCTCAAGGTGAACATTCCAAAGGAGGATGAGTACGTGCACCACCACGGAGCGGCGCAGTACCTGCGGCAGCTCAAGGAGCAGGCGGCGGCGGCGGCGGCGGCGGCGGGCATCCCGCCGGCTGCGACCGGGGGGGCGGCGGCGGGCGGGGCGACGCACCAGATTCCGGAGGGGGGCCTGGGGGCACAGGATAGCGACTCGGTGCCTGTGGGCGGGGTGCCGCACGCGCGGCCCGGGATGCAGGCCCACGGCATGCAGTCGCACGGCGGCCACACGCAGCAGCACGGCGCCGGCGCTACTACTACGCAGCAGCAGCACCATGTGGCTGGTAGTGTGGGCAAGGAGGAGGTGCACAGGGCGCCCAGTCCAGTGGAGCACGTGCATCATGGGGCGCACTACGAGGACCACTGGGCTGACCAGAGGTGCGGTGGGTTGGCACTGCTTTTGCATGCTCTGGGCTGGCAGGCGAGGGCTGTGCAAGCAACGGCCAAGGCCCCGATGTGGTCTGGCTGCTGTCTGCTCATCGCAAGCTATCAGATGTTTCTGGCTAGGGCTGCCCATGCTGACGTTGCTGGCAATGTGTGAGGCAGGATGGGCAACAACGGGGCTGCTGCGCTGCTGCCTTGCGTGTGCAGGTGGGACGATCCCAATCACTGGGTGGACGAGCCACAGGAAGCTATCGACCCACTGGACAACGTGAGTGAGATGGGTTTGGTTAGGGTTGGAGTTAGGGTTAGCGCCGTCGACGCTCAGATCCGCTCGCCATATGTGTGCCCGGGTAGGGAGCTGCGGTGGCAGTGCTGGTACACAGTGCGCGGGACAGTAGCCTTTGACTGACCTCCCTTGTGCCCTGCGCCCTGCTAACTACTGCTGTGTGCAGTTCTGGATCCACGACGGCTACATGAACGACCACGACAGCGCTCACCGGGGCGACGGTGGCTGGCACGACCCCGCACCACCCGCCCACCACGAGCCTCCCCGCCATCACGCGGTGCCCACGCCCGCAGCATCCCAGCACTACCAGCAGCAGCAGCAGCAGTATGACCCGCACACCAGGCAGCCCATCAATGGCCACCACTCTGCGTCGGGCAGTGGCGCGGCGAGCGGTGGCGGCGCTGCTGCTGGCGGCTACCAAGGCAGCAACGGTGCTGGCGGTGCTGCCAGTGCTGGCCAACAATATCAGCAACACCAGCAGCAGCAGCGCCAGCAGCAGCAGCAGCAGCAGCAGCAGCAACACCAGCAGTACCAGCAGCAAGCAGGAGGCCAGCAGCAGCACGACGACGCGCACTTGCTGCCCCGGCACGGCGGCAACGTGCATGACAACCAGCGGTGGTAGAGAGAGAGAGGGAGAGACGCAGCGTGCACCCGGATAGAGGCGCGCTAGCAGAGCTGCAGCGCGGGTAGCGATGTGTGTCCGTGATGCGTGTGTGAGCAGGACGCGCCTGGCGTGTGGAGATCCCTTTTGAACCCTGACTGAGACGTTGCAATGGCCCTTTCCTCTTACCTCTCCTCCCCGCTCACCAGCAGACCTAATGCAGGTCTTTACACGCCGCCGGGTGCTCGGGGACGTCAGGCAGCGTGAGGCGACGTTAGACACGATGGCTGACGAGTCCACGAAGCCTCAGCAAGGGGAGGCGGAGGAGGGCGAGATTGTGGAGACGGAGTCCGTCCCCAACTTCTCAGGGAAGCACCCCCTCGAGCACAAGTGGACGCTGTGGTTCGACAACCCGCAAGCGAAGCAGACAGTCAACAAGTATGGCAACACGCTCAAGGCGATCATGACGTTCGACAGCGTCGAGGACTTCTGGTGGTGAGATCTCGCGGCGTGCCTGGAGCGCGCCGAGGCCACGCGAGCGCCCCGCGCCGCGCCCTGCTGCAGCACAGATGCAGCACGGAGACGTCAGGGAGCTTGGCGCAGGCGCAGGCGGCGCCGCAGCACGTCGGGGCCAGGCCGGCGGCAGCGCAGCAGCAGGACACGGGTCCTAGCGCAATTCGGCTCGTCAGCAGCAGGGCAGCAGCAGCATGGGACAGGGAGCCTAGCATGCGTGGCGTGCTGGCCTTGGGCGGTGTGTGCCTGCAGCCTGTACAACAACATCAAGACGCCCGGGCAGCTAACGCCCTCGGCCACCTTCCTCCTGTTCAAGGACGGCATTGAGCCCGTGTGGGAGGACCCCAAGAACGCGCAGGGAGGCTGCTGGACGGCCTCGCTCAACAAGGGGCCCAACGCCAAGGCGCAGATAGACGCCTGGTGGCTCAACTCGGTGAGCCGCCCGCACCGCATGGGGCCATTTGCCAGCAGAGGGCAGCATGCAGACGATGCAGACGGAAGGTGGCATGGCTAGGAACGCTGCACGCAGGGTCGTGCGACGACGTGCACCTCCTCTGTCACCGCTGAGGACAGCGCATGCAGGTCCTCATGGTGGCACGAGCTCGTCATGGCGCCGTGTCCTCACATGCATGTTGGCGTGGTGGTGCATGGCGTGCGTGCAGGTGCTGGCTTGCATTGGCGAGCAGTTCAGCGAGGGTGAGGAGGTGTGTGGCGTGGCCGTCAACATCAGGGCCAAGGGAGACCGTATCGAGCTGTGGACCAGGACCGCATCCAACGAGGCAACGCAGGTGCGTGCGGGTAGCAGTGGGTGGCTCCAGGAAGGAGCGCGGCGGCTGCTGCAGTGGGTGTGGGTATGGGGCAGGTGGAGCAGGGCCGCGCTCAGGCGTCAAATGACCCAGGTTCACGAGGACGGGAGCAAGGAGCAAGCAACAAGAGCAGAGGCAGCACCCAGCAGCAGCACACCAGTCTGGCAGGCGGGTGCAAGGAGTGTCTGTTCCATACCCAGTGCTGGGGTGGGGTGTGAGCCATGCTGCTGTGCAGACCATCTCTGGGTCGTCAGCTCAAGTTTGTGGCGGGGTTGCTTGCTGTTGCTGCCACTTATACCTCGCAGACCATCCTGGGTCGTCAGCTCAAGCAGTTCCTCGACATCCCCGACAGCATCAAGATTGGGTACGGAGTGTTTGCCGACAAGCTGGCTTACCAGTCCAAGGCGAAGGACAGGTACACGGCCTAAGCTGGCAAGCGCACCGCCGCTGCCGCCATTGGCAGTACCACCGCCACGTCCATTGCGGCGGCATCAACAGCAGTGCCACCGCTAGCACCATTGCCACTGCCACAGCCACTGTCGGTGCTGCGGCAGCGGTTGCTGCTGATGGCGGCGGCTGGTTCTGCAGCGGCCGCCGTTGTGCGCTCTTTCTTTTGGCGCAGTCATCGTCATGACCCCTGTCCTTCCCCACGCAACTCACGCTGCGCCCCAAGGAGAGAGGGGAGAGGCGGACGCGCCGTGTGACGGTGGAGAGAGGGAGAGGTGGTGCGCACGCACGGCAGGATGTTTGTTGTGCATGGGGCCTCGCTGTGTGGGGTCCTTTCGTTTTCGTTTCAGGGCAGGGCGTCCCGGGGCGTGGTCCCTAGGGATGGTGCGTCTGCGTGTGCAAGGCCTGGAGTGCCTGATGCTGCACTGGCGCGCTCTGTTGCTGTGGTGCTGCTTTCGCCTGTGGTGCAATGGTGCAACGTCTGATCCGCACTGGCCCAGACATGTGCGCCATCTGGACCAGGCGCCCGCGTCATCTCGCGCGCGCAGTGCACTTGCCTCAAGTTTCGCAAGCGTTCACTGCGACAGTGAGACAAAGAGGCACACCATCGAGGGAATCAATTGATCACCGTGGCGGGCCACCTTGAGGAGGCTGTGGTGGGGCCATCATAATGTTGGGCATCCCAAAGTTGCCCGGCGGGAGCCCAAAGCCCAAGGGGGCTCCTTGCTGCTGCGGAGGCGGCATCATCATGGGTCCACCACCCATGAAGTGCTGCTGCTGCTGCTGGGGTGGTGCTGGCATGATGCCAGGCATGTGGAAGGGCTGCATCATCATCTGTTGCGGCTGCTGCTGCGGCTGCTGCAGGGGGTACTGCATGTGTGGAGCCTGCGGGGCGCCTTGAGGTGGGCGCGGTCCCGGGCCCCAAGGACCACCCTGCTGGAACTGCTGCTGCTGTTGCGGCTGCTGCTGCTGCATGGGTGGTACAGGGGGCATGCCTGCTGCACCCCACTGCGGCGCGCCGTACTGCATCTGTGGTGGCGGCGCGCCTGGCGGCGGTGGGCCGGAAGGTGGCGGGAAGCTGCCTGGCGGAGGGCCCTGAGGGGGCGGCACGTGCTGGGGCGGCCTTGGTGCACCTTGCTGCTGCTGCTGCTGCTGCTGTGGTTGTTGGTGTTGCTGTTGTGGTTGTTGTTGCTGCTGCAGGTGGGGCGGGAGCTGCAGGTGCGGCGGGAGAGGGCCGCTGCTACTGGGCCCCACGAGGCCCGAGGATGGTGGTGCGCTTGCATTGCCCTGGTCTTGAGGGGGGCCCATGGGGCCCTGAGCCCAGGACGGGGGTGGTGGTGCCTGGCCCAGGAGAGATTGCTGCTGGGGCTGCGGAGGTGCCGAGGTGGCGGGTGCCCATTGGGGCGCGGTGGGTGGGGGCGCTTGCTGGGGTGGACCCACGCCTGCACAGGACAGCACGATGACGGACGCAACCAACGATTGCAGTCCCAGTAGTGATCCCATCTACTGGGGACGCGGCGCAACAGATGCAAACTGCTGCATGATCAAGTGCGTTACTGCGACGCCAGCTGCAAGTACCATGCTCGCACCTGTGGGTTGCTGCAGCGGCGCTGATGGTGGCCCCTGGGCGGGCTGAGGGAAGGGAGGGAAAGGCGGCGGCCCGTGGCCTTGGAAGGGGTGCTGCGGTGGTGCCATGCCAGGTGGTGCCATGCCAGGTGGTGCCATGCCAGGTGGTGCCATGCCAGGTGGCGGGGGCTGTGGAGGGGGGGGTCGCTGCGGTGGTTGTGGGTGGCCTTGGGGGTGAGGAGGCATGAAGGGAGGGGGAAACATGCCTGGGTGCGGCATCTGGGGAGGTGGTGCGCCGCCATTGGAGGGTGGTCCAGGGGGGCGCATGGGAGGAGGCTGCATCTGCGGGGGCATCACCTGGTGGGGCTGCATCATCCACTGAGGAGGTGGCATCTGCTGCTGCAATGGCATCATGTGGTGTGGTGGAGGCATCATGTAGGGCATGCCACCGCCATGCGCAAGCCCTGGCGGCGGTTGCGGCTGCATGGGCGGGGCTGGGGGGCCGCCTGGCGGTGCCGAAGGCGGGGCGGGCGTGGCGCCTTGCACCAGGGGGGTGGCAGCAGCAGAAACGGCGACCGTGGAGGTGGTGGTGGTGGTGGGGGGGTGGGGGGGTGCTTTGGGACCGCCGGGGGGTGGTGGCGGCACGGGTGGAGGGTTAGGCGGCGGTGGTGGCACCGCACCAGCAGCAG
Source organism: Chlorella sp. KRBP (assembly GCA_004335735.1). Lineage (NCBI taxonomy): Eukaryota > Viridiplantae > Chlorophyta > Trebouxiophyceae > Chlorellales > Chlorellaceae > Chlorella > Chlorella sp. KRBP. Next base: position 31,398 of record QAXK01001535.1, read on the forward strand.
CAGCAGGAGCAGCAGCAGCATGTGCGTCCTCCTCGCCATCATCGCTCTCATCCATTCCCACCACGTACTCATCCCTGCTGGGCACAGCAGCTGCAACACTGGCAACACTGGCAGACGTTGGCAGTGCTGCTGCGCCACTCCCGCCACCCTCGCTTGATAGCCGTGCGAGCAAAGCGCCCTCTGTGGCAGCAGCACCGACGCCACCACCGCTACCGCCTGCATTGCCGTTGGTGGGGGCAGTGGTGCTGGAGTCGGGTGCGGGCTGTTGCGCCGAGGCCGGCAGCGGGGCGAGCGACATGACCCGTGTGCGGCGTTGCTGCGCCAGGCTGCCGCCACGCTTGATCACAAAGGCGGTCATCGGCGCCGCGTTGTCAACGTTCTCCTTGCCTGTTGTGGCACCTGCCTTGATGCCGGCTGCAGCGGCGGCGGCGGTGGCGGCGGTGGCGGCGGCGGTGGTGGTGGCGGGGTCGGAGGGAGGGGCTGAGGTGTCGTCGGTGGCTGCAGTGGTGGGGGCGAGGGAGGGGGAGGGGA
>QAXK01001537.1:0-15110 GCA_004335735.1 Chlorella sp. KRBP
GGTACCCGGGGAACTGCGACTGGATGCTCACCGTGAACAGCTGCACCAGCGGCACGACGAAGAAGACGAGCAGCCAGAGCGCACCGGGGAGCAGGAGGAGGTACGGCAGCCAGCGGCGACCGGCCCGTTCCTGGGGTGGCGCGTCGCCGGGGCCGGGCCCGGTGGTGCCGCTCGTCCCGCCCACGTGGGCGAGGGCGCTCACGCCGTCGCCTCCGCGGCGGCCTTGGCCGCGGCCTCGTCGACCGGGACGGTGAAGGCGTGGGCGGGGTTCCAGGAGATCCAGACGTCGTCACCGCGGCGCAGGTCGATGGGGTCGACGTCGAGGTTCTGCTCGTAGCAGCTCCACACCGCCCCGCTCGGGAGCCGGACGAGGTACTCGGTCGCGACCCCGGTGAAGGAGACGTCGAGGACGACGCCCTTGACGTCGTCGCCGCCGTTCGCGGGGGGCTGGCGCAGGACGCGCACCTTCTCCGGACGGACGCCGAAGGTCACCTCGCCGTCGGACACGCCCGCCCGCGCGAGCGGGACCTTGACCTTGGTGCCCTGGATCTCGGCGACCACGTGCTCGCCGTCGCGGTCGACGACGCGGCCGGTGCCGAGGTTGGAGCGGCCGACGAAGTTGGCGACGAAGGTCGTGCGCGGCAGGTCGTAGAGGTCCGCCGGGGCGCCCATCTGCTCGATCCGGCCGTGGTTCATGACGGCCACGGTGTCGGCCATCGTCATGGCCTCCTCCTGGTCGTGCGTGACGTGGATGAAGGTCAGCCCGACCTCGGTCTGGATCCGCTTCAGCTCGACCTGGAGCTGGCGGCGCAGCTTGAGGTCGAGGGCGCCGAGCGGCTCGTCGAGCAGGAGCACCTCGGGGCGGTTGACCAGGGCCCTCGCGAGCGCGACGCGCTGCTGCTGGCCGCCGGAGAGCTGGGCCGGCTTGCGCGAGGCGAGGTGGTCGACCTCCACCAGCCTGAGCGTCTCCTCGGCCCGCTCCATCGCGTCCTTCTGGCCGCGGCGCTTGGGCCCGAAGGCCACGTTGTCGCGGATGGTCAGGTGCGGGAAGAGCGCGTAGCTCTGGAAGACCGTGTTGACCGGGCGCTCGTAGGGCCGGCTGCCGGTGAGGTCGGTGTCGCCGACGAGGATCCGCCCGGAGGTCGGCTGCTCGAGGCCGGCGACCATCCGCAGGGTGGTCGTCTTCCCGCAGCCCGAGGGGCCGAGGAGGGCGAAGAAGGACCCACGGGGGACGACGAGGTCGAGGTCGTCGACGGCCCGGAAGTCGCCGAAGGCCTTCGTGACGGACTCGAGGCGCAGGTCGCCCGTCGCCTCCCGGAAACCGCTGTTGGCTGCCATCAGTTGCCCATCACCTTCTGCCAGATACCACTGAACTCCTGGTCCTCCTGGGGCGTCAGCGCCCGGATGCCCTGGATGTTGTTGTCCTTGATGTAGGCCGCGTCCGGGAAGATGAACGGGCTCTCGGCCAGCTCGGGGTCGCTCTTGGCGAGCTCGTCCTGGGCGCCCTGCACGGGGCAGACGTAGTTGACGTAGGCGGCGACCTGGGCCGCGACCTCGGGCTCGTAGTAGTAGTTCATGAGCGTCATCGCGTTGCGCCGGTGCGTGGAGGTGATGGGGACCATCATGTTGTCGCTCCACAGCGTGCCGCCGGACTCGGGGACCACGAACTGCCAGTTGTCGTTCTCGGTCTCGGCGCGCAGGACGAAGAGGTCGCCGCTCCAGACGATCCCGGCGATGGCGTTGCCCGACTTGAGGTCCTCGAGGTAGCTGTTGCCCTTGATCTTGCGGATGTAGCCCTGGTCGAGCTTCTCCTGGATGACGGCCACCCCCTTCTCGAACTCGGTCTTGCCCCAGCCGCTCGTGATGTCGACACCCTGGCTCTGCATGACGAGGGCGACGGTGTCGCGGAACTCCGAGAGCACGACGATCCGGCCCTTGAGGTCGTCCTGCCAGAGGTCGTCCAGGCTCTTGATCTCGCGGCCGAGGCGGACCTTGTCGTAGCCGATGCCCGCGAACCCGGACTGCCAGGTGAGCGAGTACTGCCGGCCCGGGTCGAAGCTGACGTCCTTGAGGCTGTCGAGCAGGTTGCTGGCGTTGGGCATCCGGATGATCTCCAGCGGCTGGGCGAGCTGGTCGCGGATGACCCGGTTGGCCATCCAGTCGGTGAAGACGAAGATGTCCTTCCCGATGTCCTGCTTGGCCCGCAGCTGCGGCGCGATCTTGTTGAAGTAGGAGTCGTTGTCCTCGATGTCCTCGGCGTAGGTCGCCTGGATGCCGGTGTCCTTGATGAACGCCTCGAGGGTCGGGTACGTCTTCGTCGCCTCGTCGTAGTCGAGGTAGGCGGTCCAGTTGGCCCACCGCACGACCTTCTCGGTGTTCGAGAGGTCGGTGGGCAGCTCGAGCGCCGCCGCCCCGCCCGCGGGCGGGGCCGGGGGCGCGCAGGCCGCGAGGGTGGCCGCGGCCCCCCCGAGGGCGGCGCCCCCGAGGAGGGAGCGGCGGGACAGCTGCGAGGACCGCGCGGCGCGGACCAGCCCGCGCACCGCGGGGTCGGCGGGGGGTCGCCGGCGAAGAGGAGCCATCGGTGTCCTTGTCTCAGCTCTCGATGTTGGCCATGACGTGCTTGACCCGGGTGTAGTCCTCGAACCCGTACATCGACAGGTCCTTGCCGTACCCGGACTTCTTGTAGCCGCCGTGCGGCATCTCGGCGACGAGCGGGATGTGGGTGTTGATCCACACGCAGCCGAAGTCGAGGGCCTTGCTCATCCGCATCGCCCGGCCGAAGTCCTTGGTCCACACCGAGGAGGCGAGGCCGTAGTCGACGCCGTTGGCCCAGGCGACCGCCTCGGCCTCGTCGGTGAAGCGCTGGACGGTGATGACCGGCCCGAAGATCTCGTTCTGGACCGCCTCGTCGTCCTGGGTGAGGCCGGAGAGGACGGTCGGCTCGAGGTAGTAGCCGTCGCCGAGGTCGGTGCGCCGGTTGCCGCCGGCCGAGACCGTGGCGTGCGACGGGAGGCGGTCGATGAACCCGGACACGCGCTCGAGCTGGCCCGCGTTGTTCACCGGGCCGAAGAGTGCGTCCTCGTCGTCGGGGAGGCCGACCGGGGCCGAGCTCTTCGCGTACTCGGCGAGCGCGGCGACGAAGTCGTCGTGGATGCGCGGCGCGGCGAGCACCCGGGTGGCGGCGGTGCAGTCCTGGCCGGCGTTGAAGTAGCCGGCGATCGCGATGCCCTCGACGGCGGCCTCGATGTCGGCGTCGTCGAAGACCACGACCGGTGCCTTGCCGCCGAGCTCGAGGTGGACCCGCTTGAGGTTCGGGGCCGCGCTCGCCGCGACCTCGGCGCCCGCGCGCACCGAGCCGGTGATCGCGACGAGCGAGGGCGTGCGGTGCTCGACGAGGAGGCGGCCGGTGTCGCGGTCGCCGGTGACGACGTTGAGCGTGCCGGCGGGGAGGAACTCCGAGGCGAGCTCGGCGAGGCGCAGCGTGCTCTCGGGGGTGGTGTCGCTCGGCTTGAGGACGACGGTGTTGCCGGCGGCGAGCGCCGGACCGATCTTCCAGACGGCCATGAGCAGCGGGTAGTTCCACGGCGTGACCTGGCCGACCACGCCGATCGGCTCGCGCCGGATCCACGAGGTGTGGCCCGCCATGTACTCGCCGGCCGCCTTCCCCTCGAGCACGCGGGCCGCGCCGGCGAAGAACCGGAGCTGGTCGACCATCGGCGGGATCTCCTCGCTCGCCGTGAGCGCCTTGATCTTCCCGGTGTTCTCGGACTCGAGGGCGATGAGCTCGTCGGCGTGCGCCTCGACGGCGTCGGCGAACTTCAGGAGGGCCTGCTGGCGCTCGCTCGGGGTCGTGCGTCCCCACTCGCCGTCGAAGGCGCGCTGGGCGGCCGCGTACGCGGCGTCGACGTCCTCGGCCCCGCTCACCGGGGCCGCGGCGACGACCTGGCCGGTGCTCGGGTTGACGACGTCGCTCGTGGCGTCGGAGCGGGCGTCGACGAAGGACCCGTCGACGAAGTTGCGCAGGACTCGGGGGGTGCTCATCTGGGTGCTCCCGGGATCGGTGGCGGCGGAGGGAGGGGTCGTGCGGGCACAGTAGTACGCGCAACCGCGAAATCACTAGGGTCCGTCCGCAATCGGAAGGGAAAGTCACAGGATCGAGTCCCTCTTGTTGCGGAATCCGCGTCGCGTTACTTGCGCGGGCGCGGGTGACCGGCCACGATGGGCCCCGTGACATCACGCCAGAACCGGGACCGTTCTCCCGAGATCCGCCTCGACGACGTCGCCAAGCGGATCATCGAGCTCCTCCAGGAGGACGGCCGGCAGTCCTACGCCGCCATCGCCAAGTCCGTCGGGCTGTCCGAGGCCGCCGTGCGCCAGCGCGTGCAGCGCCTCCTCGACTCCGACGTCATGCAGATCGTCGCGGTCACCGACCCGCTCCAGGTCGGCTTCCGGCGCCAGGCGATGATCGGCATCCGCGCGTCGAGCAACCTCATCGACCTCGGCGAGGCGCTCTCGGCGATGCCCGAGGTCGACTACGTCGTCACGACGGCCGGCTCCTTCGACGTCCTCGCCGAGGTGGTCTGCGAGGACGACGACCACCTCCTCGAGCTGCTGACCCAGCGGATCCGTCCCCTGCCCGGCGTCACGAGCACCGAGACCTTCGTCTACCTCAAGCTCAACAAGCAGCACTACAACTGGGGGACCCGATGACCACGGAGCCCTCGACCGTCTGGGAGCCGTCCTCGGACCGGCACACGCCCACCGGCGCCCTCTACTCCGACGCCGCGCGCGACCACCTGTGGATGCACTTCACGCGCCACTCGGTCTTCGAGGAGCGTGACGCCGGCGGGCTCGGCCACTCCGTCCCGATCATCACCCGCGGTGAGGGCTGGCGGATCTGGGACGACCGCGGCAACGAGTACATCGACGGCCTCGCCGGGCTGTTCGTCAACAACGTCGGGCACGGCCGCACCGAGATCGCCGAGGCGATGGCCAAGCAGGCCTCCGAGCTGGCCTTCTTCCCGCTGTGGTCCTACGCCCACCCCCGGGCCATCGAGCTCGCCGAGCGGCTCGCCCACCACGCGCCGGGCGACCTCAACCGCGTCTTCTTCACGACCGGTGGCGGCGAGGCGGTCGAGACCGCCTGGAAGCTGGCCAAGCAGTACTTCAAGCTCACCGGGAAGCCGACCAAGCACAAGGTCATCTCCCGCTCGGTGGCCTACCACGGCACCCCGCAGGGGGCGCTGTCCATCACCGGCATCCCCGACGCCAAGCTGCCGTTCGAGCCGCTCGTGCCGGGGGGCTTCAAGGTGCCGAACACCAACCTCTACCGGGCCCCGGAGCACCTGCGCGAGGACGAGAAGGCCTTCGGCCGCTGGGCCGCCGACCGGATCGCCGAGGCCATCGAGTTCGAGGGCCCCGACTCCGTCGCCGCCGTCTTCCTCGAGCCGGTGCAGAACTCCGGCGGCTGCTTCCCGCCGCCGGCCGGGTACTTCGACCGGGTCCGCGAGATCTGCGACGAGTACGACGTGCTGCTCGTGTCCGACGAGACGATCTGCGCCTTCGGCCGGATCGGGTCGATGTTCGCCTGCCAGGACCTCGGCTACCAGCCGGACATCATCACCACCGCCAAGGGCGTCACCTCGGGCTACGCCCCGCTCGGGCTGATGATCGCCAGCGACCGGCTCTTCGAGCCGTTCCGCAAGGGCACCACGTACTTCCCGCACGGCTACACGTGGGGCGGGCACCCGGTGTCGTGCGCCGCGGCGATGGCCAACCTCGACATCTTCGACCGCGAGGGCCTCAACGACCGGGTCAAGGAGAACGCCCCGGTCTTCCGGTCCACCCTCGAGAAGCTCCTCGACCTGCCGCTCGTCGGCGACGTCCGCGGCGCCGGGTACTTCTACGGGATCGAGCTCGTCAAGGACAAGACGACCCGCGAGACCTTCGACGACGCCGAGTGCGAGCGCCTGCTGCGCGGCTTCCTGTCCAAGGCCCTCTTCGACGCCGGCCTCTACTGCCGCGCCGACGACCGCGGCGACCCCGTCGTGCAGCTCGCCCCGCCGCTCACGATGGGCCCGGCCGAGTTCGACGAGATCGAGCGGCGGCTGCGCGGCGTCCTCACCGAGGCCGAGAACCACCTCTGAGGATGCCCGCCGCCACCGGCACCGCCCCGCTGTGGTGGGACACCCGCGCGGGCTCCACCTCCGCCGCGCCCTCCGACACCGGGGCCGACCTGCCGCTGCGGGCCGACGTCGTCGTCGTGGGCGGCGGGTTCACCGGGCTCTGGACGGCCTACTACCTGCTGCGCGCCCGGCCCTCGCTCGACGTGCTCGTCCTCGAGGCCGAGCACGTGGGGTTCGGCGCGAGCGGGCGCAACGGCGGCTGGGTCTCGGCGCTCTGGCCCGTCTCCCCCGACGTCCTCGCCGCGCGGTCGGGTCGGGCGGCCACGCTCGCCCACCTGGCGGCGCTGCGCGACACCGTCGACGAGGTCGGGCGCGTCGATGCCGAGGAGGGGCTCGGCAGCGGCTTCACGAAGGGCGGGACGCTCGTCGTGGCGCGGTCCGAGGCCCAGGAGGCGCGGGCCCGGGCGGGTGCCGACCACGGCGCCTCGTGGGGTGACGGGACGGTGTGGCTCGACGCGGCGCAGACGCGGGAGCGGCTGGTCACCGGCCCGGTTCGCGGGGCCACCTCCACCCCGCACTGCGCGCGTGTGCAGCCCCGTGACCTCGTCGACGGCCTGGCCGCGGCGGTGCGCCGCCTCGGCGGGCGGGTGGTCGAGGGCGTGCGGGTCGGGCGGGCCGGCGACGGCGTCGTCGTCCTCGCCGACGGGCGGCGGCTGAGCGCCGGCTCGGTCGTGCTCGCCACGGAGGGGTGGACGCCCCGGCTCCCGGGCCACGAGCGCGCCGTCATCCCCGTCTACTCGCTCATGGTCGCCACCGAGCCGCTGCCGGCATCGCTCTGGGACGAGGTCGGGCTGGCCGGGCGCGAGGTGTTCTCCGACCACGGCCACATGGTCATCTACGGGCAGCGCACCGACGACGACCGGATCGCGTTCGGGGGCAGGGGTGCTCCGTACCACCTGGGCTCCACGATCCGCCCGGGGTTCGACCACGAGGAGCGCGTGTTCGCCTCGTTGCGGCAGACCCTCACGACCCTGCTGTCGGCCCTCGAGGGCGTGCGCTTCACCCACGCGTGGGGCGGGCCGCTCGGCATCCCCCGCGACTGGCACCCCTCGGTGACGTGGGACCCGGCGACGCGCACCGGTCGGGCCGGCGGCTACGTCGGCGACGGCGTCGCGGCCACGAACCTCGCGGGGCGCACGCTGGCCGACCTCGTCCTGGGGGTGGACTCGCCGCTCACGGTGCTGCCGTGGGTCGGGCACCGGTCGCCGTCGTGGGAGCCCGAGCCGCTGCGCTGGCTGGGGGTCAACGCGGGCCTGCAGCTGGCCCGGGCGGCCGACGCCGAGGAGGCCCGCACCGGGCGCCCGAGCCGGGTCGCGGGCCTGCTCGGTCGGCTCACCGGCGGCCACTGACCGCGCGTCGCCGGTAGGTTCGCCGGGTGCACGAGATCGAGACCCTCGCCGCCCTCGACGCGGCGCTCGACGCCGGCGCCCCGCTGCGCGGCCTGCGCCTGCAGGACCTCGACCTCACCGACCGGGTCGAGCGCCTGCTGGGTCGCGACGACGTCGAGGGGCTCGTCGTCCTCGGCGGGCGGCTGCCGGACGGTCTCGAGCACCACCTCCGCGAGCACGGCGCGCTCGTCTTCCCGACCGACCCCCACGCGCCGGTCGACCCGTACCGCGCGACGCTCTACTCCCCCGACGAGCTGTACGCGGGGCTGCACGGCACCGGCTACGAGTCGACCCCGGACGCCCGCGCCTACCGCTGGTCGCGGGACGCCGCGGTCGGCCACGACGTGTTCGTGACCCTGCTGCGCGCCATCCACGACGACTCCGTCGGCGACGCGCTGACCGATGTCCTCGGGGACGCGCCCGTCGTCGGTGTCATGGGTGGCCACGCCCTGCTGCGCACCGACCCGGTGTTCGCCCGGGCCGCCGCGCTGGGGCACGCACTGGCCCGCACCGGCCTCGTCGTCGCGACCGGCGGCGGCCCCGGCGCGATGGAGGCCGCCAACCTCGGCGCCCTCTCCCCGACCCCGGACGCGCTGGCGGACGCGCTCGAGGTGCTGGCCGCCGTCCCCTCGTTCCGCCCGGACGTGCGCGCGTGGGCCACGCTCGCCCTCGACGTGCGGGCGAGGCTCGGCGCGGTACCGGCCGGCGCGACGCCGCGCAGCATCGGCATCCCGACGTGGTTCTACGGCCACGAGCCGCCGAACGTCTTCTGTGACGGCATCGCGAAGTACTTCTCGAACGCGATCCGCGAGGACGGCCTGCTCGCCCGGTGCACCGCGGGGGTCGTGGTCCTCGAGGGCGCGGCCGGGACCGCGCAGGAGGTCTTCCAGGCCGCGACCCGCCTGTACTACGCCGCCGATGACGAGCCCGTGCCGGACCTCGTCCTCGTCGGGGTCCGCCACTGGACCGAGGTCGTCCCGCTGTGGCCGGCGCTGCGCGCCCTGGCCGCCGGCCGCCCGATGGCCGAGCGCGTCCACCTCGTCGACGACGTCACCGACGCCGCCGCGGTGCTCACGGGCGGGTGAGCAGGACGATGCCGAGGCACATCTCGTCGGTCGTGCCCTCGCCCCAGACGACGTAGCGCTCCTGCTGACCGGCGAAGGCGGGCAGCCGGTCGCGCAGCGACTGGTCGTGCCGGCAGGTGACGGTGACCCGGTCCCCCGCCGCGACCGCCACGGGCTTCTCGAGCGGGACGGTGCTCTGGTCGTCGAAGTCCCAGTTCGCGATGTCGAGGACCCGCCTGGCCTTCGCGGAGCCCTTGTCGACGTCGACGGTGATGGCCCGCCCGAGGAGGTGCATGTGCCCGCCGACGGCCCGGATGGTGCCGGGCTCGCGCACGGTCCGCGTGCAGCTCTGCACCGGCCCGGGCACCACCGGGCCGCAGAGCAGGTGGAGCAGGTCGGCCGTGGCCGGTCGCTCGTCGAAGCGCCGCGACACGTCGGACACCGACACCACCCGGCTGCACAGGCCCGCCGTCCTCTTCTCCCGGCACGGCAGCTCGACGGGCGCCGGCAGCAGCATGGTGTCGAGGGCCTTCTTCGTGCTGCCCGCCGCCTCGGACAGCCGCAGCCGCACGGTGCTGCGGTCGGTGCCGGAGCCGGCGAGCAGGTTGTAGTGCATCTGGACGACGAGCCGGCTGCCCGCCTCGAGCGGGATGCCGATGTCGTCGGCCATCACCCGCTCCCCACCGCCGGGCGCCCACGCCCCCACCCAGTCGGCGTCGTCGAGGTTCTGCCCGATGCCCTGGAGGCCGCTGCCGCCGAAGCACGTCCAGCCCTCGCCCGGCGTCGCGGCGTCGCGGCGCTCGGCCTGCGCGACCTGGGCGGGTGGGACGCGGGAGACGATGACGTGGTGCACGAGGGCCGCGTTGTCGGGCCGGATGTCGACCCCGCCCACGAGCTGGTCGGTGGCCAGGCCGGGGTCGAGGAGGAAGCAGCGGTAGTCGTCGGTGGCGGTCGGCGTCGGGGCGCTCGGGGTGTAGGGCTCCGGCAGCTGCACCCGGACGAACCGCTCCCCCGCCCGCAGCGGGACGTCGGGCCGGGCCGGGCTCGCCGACGGCGAGGCCGCCGCGGTGGCGTGGGCCTGCTCGTGCGAGCTCTTCGCACGCAGGGTCGCCGGGAGCTCCTCGGACGTCGCACACCCCGTCGCCGCCACGACGAGCACGGCGGCGGCTCCGAGCAGGCGACGTCGCATGTGCGGAGCGTAGCCCGGGGGACCCACCCCGGTCAGCCGTCCGGCCTCAGGCGGTGGAGGCGGCGAGCTGCCCGCAGGCGCCGTCGATCTCCGAGCCGCGGGTGTCGCGCACGGTGGTCGGGATGCCGTGGGCCCGCAGCCGCTCGACGAACTGCTGCTCGACGCCGCGGCGCGAGGCCGTCCACTTCGAGCCCGGCGTCGGGTTGAGCGGGATCGGGTTGACGTGCACCCAGCCCCGGCCGCGCGCCGCGAGCTTCTCGCCGAGGAGGTCGGCGCGCCAGGCCTGGTCGTTGATGTCGCGGATCAGCGCGTACTCGATGCTGACCCGGCGACCCGTGGCCTCGTAGTACCGGTACGCGGCGTCGATCGCCTCGTCGACCTTCCACCGGGTGTTGATGGGCACGAGCTCGTCGCGCAGCTCGTCGTCCGGGGCGTGCAGGGACAGGGCGAGGGTGACCGGGATGCCCTCGGCCGTCAGCCGGTCGATGCCCGGCACGAGCCCGACGGTCGACATCGTGATGCCCCGCGCCGAGATGCCGAGCCCCGAGGGCGGCGGCTCGGTGAGCCGGCGGATCGCGCCGACGGCCGCCTTGTAGTTGGCCAGCGCCTCGCCCATCCCCATGAAGACGACGTTGCTGACCCGGGTCGGCCCCGCGCGCTCGCCGGCGTCGTCGGCCTCCTCGCCGAGGGCCGCGCCCTCGACGCCGGCACCCATCTCGGGCAGGCCGCCGTGGCGCAGCATCCGGGCCGCGGCGACGACCTGCTCGACGATCTCGCCGGCCGACATGTTGCGGGTCAGCCCCTCCTGGCCGGTGGCGCAGAACGGGCAGTTCATCCCGCAGCCGGCCTGGCTGGAGATGCACACGGTGACGCGGTTGGGGTAGCGCATGAGCACCGACTCGACGAGCGCTCCGTCGACGAGCTTCCAGACCTGCTTGACCGTGGCGCCCTCGTCGGCCGTGATGCTGCGGACCGGGGTGAGGAGGGTCGGGAGGAGGTCGGCGACGAGGTCGTCGCGCACGGCCTTGGGAAGGTCGGTCATCTCCTCCGGACGCTCGACGAGCCGCTCGAAGTAGTGCGTCGAGAGCTGGTTGGCGCGAAAGGCCGGGTGGCCGAGGGCGGCCACGGCCGCGCGGCGCTCCTCGACGGTGAGGTCGGCGAGGTGGCGCGGGGGCTTCCCGCGGCGCGGCGCGACGAGGGTCAGCTGGCCGGGCACGGGGCGGGTCGAGGGCGCGGGGAGATCGGTCATGACCGCACGATTGTCGCAGGTCCACCCGGTAGCGCCCGAACGGAGCACGGACCCGGTCCCCGGGACCGACCGGCACCATCGGGCCACTCCCCCTGTCCGTTCGGACGATTCCGTCGATCGGCCACGCGGACGACCCCGATGGCTTTACCCTTCCTTTAACTTCGCTCCGCAGGGGGAGTGAGGATGCAGGGAAAGGCACGGCCATGGGCCTGTTCGATCGCTGGCGCGCGCCCGCAGGGGGTTCCGCCCAGTCCACCACCACGCTGTCCGTCCGTCGTCCGCTCCTCCCGGTGCCGGACGTCGACGCGGACGGCCCGTCGCTCGACGAGGCGGTGCGGGCCCACCTCGAGCGGCTCACCGCCGCCGCCGAGACCGACGTCGACTCGCTGACGCCGGAGCAGTTCGACGCCGCGCTCACCTCGCGGCTCGTCGCGCGGGACCGGCTGCAGTCCACGGGGCTCGGCTTCTCCTACGTCGTCCCGTTCACCGACCACATCGACGAGGTCCTCACCCTCGACCTCCCGACGACGATCGTCACCCTCCCCGACTCGCGGCTGGCCGCGACCCGGCGGTACGTCCCGACGCTCATGGGCATCGGGCGCAACAACCTGGTCCGGCAGATGGAGACCAGCGACGTCGAGCACGTGCGCCTCGGCTCCGGCCGGCGCACCGTGAGCGCGCTCGTCGGCGACTCGCCGTACACCGCGTCCTTCGCCCGCTTCCTCCTCGACGCCGTCGACCGGTGGATGCCGAAGGCCGACCTCCACGGCGGGATCGTCTTCGCGGTGCCCCACCGGCACGCGATCGTCCTCCAGACCTGCGCGACCGCCGCCGACACCCGGCTGGCGCTCGACCTCGTGCCGGAGCAGGCCGCCGAGATGTTCGACGACGGCGTCGGTCCGGTCTCGCCGCACGTGTACCACTGGTACCACCGCGAGATCACCTGCCTCACCGAGGACATGGGTGACGGGTCGCTCCTCGTGCGTCCCACGCCGCTCCTCGAGGGGATGCTCGGCCGGACCGGTCGCCGCGCGGGCTGAGTCCGCTCAGCTCGCTGGGACGAACCAGAGCAGCAGCGCCCAGGCGACCGGGGCGACGACGACGAGGGAGTCGAGCCGGTCCATCAGCCCACCGTGGCCGGGCAGCAGCGTGCCCATGTCCTTGATGCCGAGGTCGCGCTTGATGCTGGACTCGATGAGGTCGCCGGTCGTCGCGGCGCCGGCGGCCACGGCGCCGAGCACCGCGCCCTGCCACCACGCGCCGTGGAGGAGCAGCGGCAGGGAGACCGCGCCGACGACCGCGCAGGTGGCGACCGACCCGGCGAAGCCCTCCCAGGACTTCTTCGGGCTGAGCGAGGGCGCCATCGGGTGCTTGCCGAAGACCACGCCGACCGCGTAGCCGCCGATGTCGGAGAAGACGGTCACGAGGACGAAGGCGATGATGCGCTGGCGCCCGTCGTCGGGCGAGGCGAGCATCAGCGAGGCGAACCCGCCGAGGAAGACCGGGTAGAACGCGACGAGCGCGGAGGCGGCGAGGTCGCGGGCCGCGCCGAGCAGTCCGTCGGCGACCCGCCAGACGAGCATCCCGACGACGGTCAGGCCGAAGGTGACGACGAGCGCCTCGGCGCCGCGCAGGTAGGCGGCGGCGATCATCCCGACCGCCCCGAGCACGAGCGGGACGAGCGGGACGCGGATCCCCTTGGTGGCGACCGCCCGCCGGACCTCCCAGGCGCCGAGGACCATCGCGGCGGCCACGACGACGAGGAAGGCGCGGGCGTCGATGACGAGCGTGGCGATGACGACCGCGCCGAGGAGCAGCCCGACACCGACGGCGGCCCGCAGGTCGCGTCCGGCCGAGGGGGTACGGCGGCGGGGGCCGGCGTCGTCCTCGGGCGCGGTGCCCGGCCGCTCGTCGGCCTCGGCGGTCGTCACGGCCCCGGCACCGGGGTCCTCGGCGTCGGGGTCGGGGGCGGTCGCGTCAGGCATCGTCGGGTGGGACGTCGGTCAGACGTCGAGGAGCTCGGCTTCCTTGTGCTTGAGCAGCTCGTCGATCTGGTCGACGTGCCGCTTGGTGACCGACTCGAGCTCCTTCTCGGCGCGCGTGCCCTCGTCCTCGCCGACCTCGCCGTCCTTGACGAGCTTCTCGAGGCTGGTCTTGGCGCTGCGGCGGATGTTGCGGACCGAGACGCGGGCCTCCTCGGCCTCGCTGTGCGCCATCTTCACGTACTCGCGGCGGCGCTCCTCGGTGAGCTGGGGCATGGTGCACCGGATGATGTTGCCGTCGTTGCTCGGGTTGACCCCGAGGTCGGCCTGCTGGATGGCCTTCTCGATGGCGTGCATCGAGCTCTTGTCGAACGGGCTGATGATGATGGTGCGCGCCTCGGGCGTCTGGAAGGACGCGAGCTGCTGGAGCGGGGTCGGGGCGCCGTAGTAGTCGACGGTGAGCTTCTGGAACATGCCCGGGTGGGCGCGGCCGGTGCGGATGCCGGCGAAGCTCTCCTTGGCGACCTCGACGGCCTTCTCCATCTTCTCCTCGGCCTCGAACAAGGTCTCGTCGATCATCGCGGCGCTTCTCCTTCGGTCTGCGCCGCGTTCGCGGCGCTGCGGGTCCAGTGTGTCAGGCGGGTGGGGCGCCGGCGCGGCTCACCCGGCCGAGACGAGCGTGCCGATCGGCTCGCCGCGCAGGGCCCGGGTGATGTTGCCGTCGCCCTCCATGCCGAAGACGACCATCGGCAGCCGGTTGTCCATGCAGAGGCTGAACGCGGCGGCGTCGACGACCTTGAGGCCGGTGCGCAGCGCCTCCTCGAAGGTCACCTGGTCGAGCTTGCGGGCATCGGGGTCCTGGCGGGGGTCGGCGTCGTAGACGCCGTCGACCCCGTTCTTGCTCATGAGCACGGCGTCGCACTGGCACTCGAGGGCGCGCTGGGCGCTGACGGTGTCGGTGGAGAAGTAGGGCATGCCGGCGCCGGCGCCGAAGATGACGACGCGGCCCTTCTCGAGGTGGCGGATCGCGCGCCGCGGGATGTACGGCTCGGCGACCTGACCCATCGTGATCGCGCTCTGGACGCGGGTGTCGACCCCCTCCTTCTCGAGGAAGTCCTGGAGGGCCAGGCAGTTCATCACGGTGCCGAGCATGCCGATGTAGTCGGCGCGGGCGCGGTCCATGCCCTTCTGCTGGAGCTCGGCGCCGCGGAAGAAGTTGCCGCCACCGACGACGATCGCGACCTCGATGCCCTCGCGGACGGCCTCGGCGATCTGGCGGGCGATGCCGCGCACGACGTCGGGGTCGACGCCGACCTTGCCGCCGCCGAACACCTCACCGGAGAGCTTGAGCAGGACCCGGCGCGAGCGTCCCGGCGTCGCGGTGGGGGCCGGAGCCTCGGTGGTGGCAGGCGTGGTCACGGGGCCTCCTCGGCGGTGGTGCACAGCGGTCGACCGATCCTGTCACATCGCGGGCGCCCGGTCCCAACCGGGAAACCCGGCGGTAACACCCGGCTGGCAGGATCGCGCCGTGACCGACGAGCGCGAGGTGCTGACCTGGGAGCGGTTCGACGAGGCGGTGTGGTCGCTGGCCGAGCGGATCGCGGCCGACGGGGTCCCGGACATGGTCCTGTCGATCGCACGGGGTGGGCTGGTCGTGGGCGGTGCGCTGGGCTACGCGCTCGGCGTGAAGAACACGTACACGATGAACGTCGAGTTCTACACCGGCGTCGACGAGCGGCTCGAGGTGCCGCGCATCCTCCCGCCGGCGCCCGACTTCGTCGACCTCCACGACGCCACGGTGCTCGTCGCCGACGACGTCGCGGACACGGGGCTGACGCTCGCGTCGGTCCAGGAGTTCTGCGCCGGGAAGGTCGGCCGGGTGCGCACGGCGGTCATCTACGCGAAGCCGCGCTCGGTGGTGACGCCGGACTACGCGTGGGGGCACACCGACCGGTGGATCTCGTTCCCGTGGAGCGACCGCCCGCCTGTCACGGGCCGGGGCGTCGTGGACGCCTGAGCGCCTCGCCGGTGTCAGCGTGCCGAGCCGGGGTGA
>QAXK01001538.1:0-12139 GCA_004335735.1 Chlorella sp. KRBP
GTGAGCACAGACACTTGCTGTCAAAGGCCAGGGCATTACCTCCTGGGCGCGTTGGCGCACACGACTGGTAGGCCGTGCTGTTTGGCCACTTGCACCAGCCGCTGGTAATCCTGCATGAGGGGCACGCACGCACACCACGCCAGGGCATGAAGGCATGCACACCACGCCAGGGCATACGAGAGGTGCATTGGGGGGCATGCCTTGGGCAGTGGGCAGGCAGAACCCTCAACTAGGTACATCCGCCTCAGTCGCTGCGCTGCAGCTGCTCTATACGTACGGGTGCATTGATGTGGACGTGATGTGGGTGGTTCGCGCTTGGAGATCCCATGGCAACAGCCAGTGCCGCGCTTTCGTGCCACGCCAAGTCCTGTTTCCACCCGTCCCCCAATCTGCTTGCCTGCCCGCTTGCTTGCTTGTGGTGAGCTTGGGTTGGTGTGCGCGACCCTGGACTAGGGCGCGACCCTGCCCAGACGCCTGCCGTTGTGTTGCTGCTTCACGGGTCTGATGGCCAGGGCTGCCTGTGCGTGCTGCTGGTACTCACTGCCTCTGGCTATCTCACTGCAAGCAGTCCCTCTCACCTGGAGGTAGTTTGGCCAGGCGCGCCCGTCGACCAGCAGGTCCCGGTCCCGCACCCACCCTCCCAACCACTCATCCATCACCACCTGTGCACACAGGGGGGGGGCCACGCACACAATGGCTGCACCCTCACGTTGGCAGTGAGCACACACACACACACACACAACCACAACCAAGCAACCAAATTTGCCGTTGCTGCCGGACGCCCTCTGCGCTCCTTTGCTCTGCGCTTCAACTCTAGATGCAAACTAAACTCACCTGCGCGTCCGTCTCAAACATCTCCAACGACAGCACTGGCACCCTGCGCCCGCTGCCGCCTCCTCCTCCAGACGCGCCCTCGTCCTGCGTTCCCGCCTCCACAGCTGCCCGCCAGAGCTGAAGCTCCAGCGCGTGCGCCACCGGGTCGTCGTGCACCTCGCCAAGAAGCCACACGTCCCCTTGCTGCTGCTGCTGGGGTGTGCAGCTGGAGGGCTCCCCACGTGTGGCGACCTGGCGTCGCACCGCGGCCCACGGCACAGCCTGCCCCGTGCTGCCGACGTAGCACCTGAAGGCTTCGTTTTCCGTGAACTGCTGCGGTGCTGCTGGAGCTGCAGCAGCTGTGGTGAGCGTGGCAGCGGCAGCGTCCGCCTCGGCCGAGGCAAGCACCACTGCTCCGCTAGCGGTGGCTGACATCGCGATGCCGACATTGCGGAAGCGGCACACCTGCGTGCGGATAAGCGCCAGCATCTTTTTAAACTTGTGCGTCTGCATTCCCTGCCCCTGACGCGTGCCATGCCCTCACTCTGCGCATCCAGACAGAAAGATGGCAGCACGCTTGCAAATGCACTTGGCGCGGTGCTCACGCCATTGGCTGCCGCCAGCGCACCCTGTTGCGGCGCGCTTGTTTGCGTCGGAGCCAGCTGAGGGTGGTGCAGCAGCAGAGGACTCGCCAGAGGCCGTGGAGCGGCGCAAGCAGGCCGCGCTACGGAGCGTGGTAGCGCAACAGCTGCTGGGCGGGGAGGACATGGCCGAGCTGGCGCAGCTGCTGCAGGCGCACGGCGTGGTGGTCAAGGGAGGGCAGGAGCAGGCGCTGCAGCTCATGCGGGCGCTGCAGGTGCGCGGTGCGGTGATTCCGATGTGATTTTAGCAGGCGCAGCGGCACTTGCGCCATGCCTGGGCAGCAGCGGCCGCACGCGTGCGCCGATCTCGTGCCCTGCCTGCCTGTGGCTGGCATCTGGGGCACAAGGGTGTTGCTCTGCTAGCGGAGGCCTGAGCGTACGGCGTCGGCTGCTGATGCATGCACGTGGCGGCATGTTGCGCAGGCTTGGAAGGTGGGCGGTAGTAGCAGCGACACCGCGCCACAGCAAGCAGCAGCGAGCGGCGCTTCAGCTGGCACCGGCACATGACACGGCTCTGTGACTGCAGCATTGGAGAGAGGCCACATGAGGGTGTTGCAGGATGTGCGAGGGGTGAGCAGAGTGATGCGGCAATCGGGCAAGAGCAGGGCAAGCGGCACGTGCAGCGGCGCTCTAGCGTTGGCAAAGGGCAAGCCGCACGTGCGACGGAGCGTTGGGCGTCATCCCCCTCCCACCACCACAACACAGAACCCACATTTTGTGTATGCGTGCGTTAGCGTGGAGACGGGGTGGCCAGCCAAGGCCCCAGGCACTCACCCCGGCAGCTGTGAGGTTGGATTTGTATTGGTTTCGGTGCAAGAGTTGTCGTCCAACGCGCGTGGCGCTCACCGCCACTGCATCCCTGCTTGTTTTCCAGACACACAGAAAGAGAGAGAACGGGGTGCAAGCATGCAACAACAGTTTGTGCAGTGCCTGCATGCGCAAGCCGTCGGCAGCAAAGGGAGATACGCGCAGCGAGAAGAGCCGTTGGAGACAATCATTTTTGGAAGAGCCCAATGGAGCGTAGGACAACCCGCACAAGCACCAAGCTCATCCCAGCACCAACCTAGAGACAGCGCCACGTGGAGCGCACGTGCGCAATTGAGTTCAGCAAGGGGAGCGTCCGGATGAATATGCAAAGTTTGTGGCGGGAAAAGGAACGGAAGGAAAGGTGAGGGCGAGGGACGAGGGTGTTCAGTCAGTGGAAGAGAACATCCGTGGGTGGGTGTGCGCTTGCAAACGGGGCGTCCCAGCCGCGGTAGCCGTGGGTGAAATCAGAGAGTGCGTGTATTGTGAAGCAGTCAAGAGTGCGGGGGGTGGCTTCGTGGCGGCGGGGCATCCCTGGTGTAGATCCCCTTACGCCTTCTCTTACGCTCTTTCACGGCCCTGCAACAACACCCCGATGATGCAACAAGTCCCTGGGTGGAGCACCGTCGCCGTGCACACAGCTCGCGCTGGCGGGCTACCAAGGAGCATTGCTTTTACGTGCTCTCGTCTGTCTCTCTCAAACAATCCTCACCAGTCGCTGCCGGCAGCACCGGGCAGAGTGCACGCCACCGCCGCCAGCCTGCCCCGACGGCCCTCATGACCACACAGCCCACCCGCCTCCCTATCCTCATCAGCAGCCCGCAGCAGCTGCAGCAAATCCCCAATTGCCGATGTCTCTTCCACCAGAGCCTGCTCTCCCGACCCATTCGTATGCTGTTCCACGTCGGCACTGAGGAATGCTGCTGGGCTGCGTGCCGCCTGGGCAGACCTGGAGCCACTGCTCCGCACCGTCTGCAGTGCGCTACTGTGCGGCACCCCGGAGGCAGACTGGAGGCCTGGCGTGAAGTGCGACGCCATGGCGGCGGCGGCAGCAGCGCTGGAGGCCGGCCCGGGTGCCAGCGATGGGTGGAAGAGCAGCTGCCCCTCGCTCATCATGCCCTGCCGAGCGGCGCGCTGCGCCCCCTGCAACTGTGTCGCCGCCCTGATGCCGTTGCTGTATGCAGCGCCGCTGTAGGTGCTGGAGCGCTGCATCAGGTGCGCTTGTGGGGGTTCATCGATGGGGGCCCCGGGCACGGCGCCGTCCTGCCCTGATGGGATCCTCCAGCGGCCTCCCACAGCACCCGCTGCAGCGCCGTCGTTGCCGCTGTGGCTGGGCGACAGCTGCGCCGTCGGGCTGCAGCTGCTGCTGATGGGCCTGTGCGCGGCGGTTGTGGCAACCGCAGAGGCCAAAGCGAGCTTGACGTTGCTGGAGACGGACAGGCTGCCCTGGCGGCCCTGCAGCAGTACTGCGCTCTTGTTGCCGCCGGCAGCGGCAGCGGCGGGGACGACGTTGCGGGTGTGGGGCGAGGGTGAGGAGGAGGAGGTGAAGCTGCTGGCGCTGCTGGGCCCGCCTGACAGCCCGACAGGGGCGACGCTCAGGCGGCGCATGCGTGCGTCCGCCACGGTGGTGCTGCCCGTGCTGCGCATGGCCAAGATCAGGTTGTCGAACGCGGCGCTCCGCCGCTTGTTGGTGCTGGGCGCTTGCTGCTGGGCGCTTTGGACGTTGAATGGAGCCGAGGTGCTGATGGATTGGTGCGCCATCGCTGCCGATGGCGGCGTGGACGCGCCGGTGCAACTGGTGGAGGACAAGGACGTGGCGCGGGCGGTACCGTTGCAGTACGAGACGCGCTCCTGCAGGGCTGAGCTGGTGATGGCGCGCAGCAGCTGCCCGTCCGCGATGGTGGCCGTGCTGGCACTGCTGTGGCCATCCACCATGGTCTGGCTCTGCGCGAGGGACGTGATGAGGTGGGACAGGGCGCAGGTGCGCTCCCGGGAGGCAGGCCCCGCGGCAAGGTTGCCGCACGTGGAGCCGCTCATCGTGGACCGGTTGCTGGCTGTGTGGCCGCCTGGGGTGGAGTGGATCTGCGCACGATTCGATGGATTGCAGGTTGCACAACCGCCGTTGGAGCAGGGAAAGCGGATTGCGCACGTCACGGCCGCAGATACTGCCACTGGCATCTGCTATCTCTGCAGCTGCCCCTGGGGCTCGCTTGCTTCGCGCTGGGTCGCACTCTGCACGAACCGTTGCAAGCGCACGACAAACCGTGGCACCCTCACCGCGGCCGCAGCTGCAACGCCGTCCAGCTCGCAGCTTGCTTGCGCCTCTACAGCTGCTGCAGCGCTCGAGGGCGGCAAGAGCGGCGCGCGAGCCCGCCTTTGTGCACCCGACTGCAGCATCCGGCGAGCGCGCACGAGCGCGACGACACTGGCTTGCTTGCGCTGTGTGGCCTCTGCAGTGTGGCCGCTGCCTCCTCTGCGCGCTGGCCTGCTGTTGCAAACGTGCGGTTGGTCGTTGGTCAACGGCAATCTCCCGAGACCATCACAATCGAGGGGCACCGCCGCAGCATCCAAGGTACAGGAATCTGGTGACCGGGCAGGATCACGCTGCAGGCGCGGCGCCACAATCCGGCACGTGTTTCTGGTCTTGCAGAGGAGGAGCAAGGAGCGGAGCTGCGCGGCAGAGCATCCGATATCGTTAACAAATTGCAGATCACGTCGAGGGCGCGGCGACCTTGTCCGCCTTGGCCTGCTCCAGCAGGTCCTTGACGTCCCCCGGCTGCAGCGTGCCCGCCTGCATCTTCTGCACCAGCAGCGTGGCCTCGGGGCGACGCAGCAGGCCCTTGACGTTGGCCAGGCCCGTTCCGAAGCACCGCTGGCACACGCGCGCGCCGCGGCCAAAGCACTGCGCACAGTGGGTGGGGCGGGGGGGGCCAGGGACACATTGTTCAGGCATACACAAGGTTGCTGCTCAAGTGCGCGCCAGAAGTGCCGCCCGCTCAGTGATTGCTCGTGCTCTGAGTGGCTCATGTTCCTGCTAGCAGTCCTCTGCCCAGGATACCCCCAGGGGCTGCCGTCAACGCACGCGCTGCTGGCTCTGTCGTGCTGCCCGTCACCCAACGCCCTGCTGGTGCCACTTGCTGGTGCCTCCGCGTGCCGCCACGCTCCAGCTCCGCGTGCCACAGCCACTGCCTCACACCCACACTGCCTGAAACCACAATGCCTCACACCACCACTGCGCCACACCACCACACTGCCTCACACCACCACACTGCCTCACACCCACACTGCCTCACACCACCACTGCGCCACACCGCCGCTGCGTGTGCGCCACACCTGAGGGCACTCGGTGAACTCATAGTTGTCCTTGGCCCGCTTGCGGCTCAGCGCACGCCACTTGCCCGTCCCGCCGCACATGTCACCTGGGGGCCACAACAACACGCCGCTCCGCACGGTTAAGGACCACACGCTGCCTGCCAGCACCAGCAAGCACCTGGCGCTAACGAGCGGCGCGCGCGGCGCCCACGCCCAGGGGCCCCTAGCCTACTCACAGGGGTTGATGCCTATCCCCATGCACTCCCTGCACTTGTTCTCCGTGTCCACCGGCGCCATGTCCGCCGCGCTCGCCTCCCCCGCCAGCGCCGCTGCACCCGCGGCTGCCGGCACAAACATCAGAACCTGGCGCCGCTGCATGTTGATGAGCCGCACGGGCTGCTGCTCAGGCGCCTCGCACGACGAGCTGCAGGCCGCATCGTCTTGTTGCGCTGCGCAGTGCGCACCCGGTGTGCCACGGTGGTGAGCGACTGCGAGGCGATGCAGCAGGTCCTTGCGGCGCACCAGGAGGACACGGCACCTCCTCACCTCTGCACACGACCGGCGCCAGCGACGCCCTCCTGCCTGCGCCTGGCGCCACGCTCGCTGAGCTGCGGTGGTGGCCCGGCACCACCCCCTGCACAAGGCCACACCGAGCGCACGCGCGCGAGATCGTTGGGCAGGGCCACGCAATTGCCATGCCCATGCGCGTCCTGGCGCCGCGACCGCCGTGGATCGCTGTGCTCGCCGCGCGGAGTTTCAGAGGGTGAGGCAGCGAGGAGGCGGCTGCACCAGCTCACCTGGGTGCAGTGGACGCACTTCCAGCTCGCCATCGTGTGCAATTTGGCTCGCGAGTCTAGCAGCGCGTGATGTGAGCGAAAATACAAAACCCTTTCGCATTATGCCCTAATGCGAGAAAGAGGAAAGAGAGGAGCACGCGCGGTAACATCGCGGCAGGATGAGCTAGCAGCACCGAAAAAACCCTCTCAAGAACAGCAGCCGGCGAGATGGGCACGGAGACGCTCCTCGCCCGGACGCTGCCCCCGGCCATGGAGGTAAAGCGCCTGCGACGGCAGCAGCAGCACTGGGAGAGCAGTGCGCAGGGCGTGGTGCCTTCCTCGCCTCTCCTGAAGCAGGCGCTGCACCGTCGTACGCGAATGCTCGTGCAGGGACTCGTGCAGGAAGCGCAGCTGCGGAACCAGAACAACCTGACGCACAATCGCGCGTACTCCAAGGTCGGGAGCACGGGACTGCTCGCGGCCGACCCCGCCGTGGTGCACTTCGGGGGCTTCACCGTGGGCGAGGTCTACACGCTCACCCTGCGCATCCGCAACACGTCCACAGCGGGCACCAGGGTGCACATTGTGCCCCCTACAACCCCATTTTTCAAGGTTGGTGCTCCAAGGGAGACCGCGCAGGTCACCCACTCCGCAGCCACCCTCGTGCAGCGCGTGAAGGCCGGCTTTCTTCAGGCAGGCAGGGGAGTGCAGCATGCATGCAAGCAGGCACACGTACGTGCGGGGCCCTGCGTGCCTACCTTCACGCAGGCGCGGTGCGATGACAAGAAGGGACTGCTGGCGCCGGGCATGTCAGAGCAGGTGGAGGTGGAGTTCTGCCCACAGGGGTACAAGTACTACTACGACACCATACGCATCCACTCCGAGGTGCGCCAAGGGGCGCAGGCACTCGTGTGCCCACACGCTGGGGGGACAGCGGGCCCGCGCAGGCAGCACCACAGCAACCCCACGCAGCGGGTGAGAGGCAGCAGCAGCACTTGACAGTGGGTGGCCGGCAGCAGCAGCACCAGAGCGCAGCCAGTGTGCCTGACAGGCGTGCTGGTGGTGGTGGTAGCGCTGCCGCTGGCACCTCTCTGCCCTGGGCTTGATCCTGGGTAGGGCCTCTCATGCTTCGCAACTGGGTAGGGCCTCTCATGCATTCGCAAACACTCTCATGTCTGCAGGGTGAGAACCTCGTGGTGCCCATCCACGGCTACCCAGTGATGAACGAGACCAAGTTCCCCAGTCGCATCGACTTTGGCATGGGCAAGGTGCGGTATGGACAGGTGGCTTTGGCATGGGCAAGGTGCGGTATGGACAGGGCAGCGACGGGGTGGGGTGAGCGGGGAGGACGGGCAGCTGGTGTAGGGTGCTGGACGTGGTGTGGCGTGGCGTGCAGCATGCCGTTCAGCAGGTGGCAGCAGGCAAACGTGGGCAGCAGGCGCGCTGGAGCTGGAGGGTGTGGCATGCCACAGCGTGCTCAGCAGGAGGCAGCAGGCGCGCTGGAGCTGGAGGGTGTGGCATGCCACAGCGTGCTCAGCGTGCTCAGCAGGAGGCAGCAGGCGCGCAGCCATGGAGCTGCTGCCACTCGAGCAGGCACAGGCAGCATGGGGGTCCCAAGATGCAGTTGCACAGGCACAGACACACACACAGCTGTCTGCGGGACATAAGCACGGCGTGGCAGTGAGCGGCAGCTGCAGACGCACGCGCCGCTGCAACGGCTTGCAGGCAGCGGCGGCCGGCAGTGCTGAGCAGCGGCAAAGGCAGCCGCAGGCGGGTAGCGGCAGCGCTGCACACCACAGCGTGAGGGCATGGAAGGAGGAGCAGCATGCCGTCCCCGGCACAGGGCGCAGCATTTGCCCGCAGCTAGCTCTAGCAGCGGCAGCAGGGTTGGTGCTTCGAGAGGGGCTTGCATGGCACGCCGTGCCCATACCGGCCGACCAGGCAGCTACCGAACGCAGGCGAACAAACCATAGTGCCAGCGAACCAGCATGCAGCAAACACGCGGCCAGAGTCCAGCGGGCAAACCAGCACCCGTCAAATAGGGAGGTGGCAACTGCGCAGGTGCTGCACGCAGTGACGGACACGAGCGCTGCAGGGAGCAGTGTTATTCGTCGCAGAGGCTCTGACAGGAGCAGGTCATCGGTTTAGAGTTAGGAGCAGGTTGTAGGGTTGGGTTAGGAGCAGGTCACAGCTCCAGGCACTCGCGCTCAGAGGTGACTCTCTCACGCGACCTCTTGCAGCCGCCCTGGGTGACTAACGAACCAACACAACATGATTGAGTGTGTGCCCGCAGGTTGCCCTGGGTGACAAGGTGACCAAGAGGTACAAGCTCGAATGCAAGGTGCCCATCGACTTTGAGTTCGAGATTGCCGTCACCAAGCCCAACGCATGCTTCCAGGTGAGCCCTAGATTATGAGGTTGCCGTCACCAAGCCCAACGCATGCATTATCAGGTGAGCGCAAGCACCACCTTGCCTTGGTCTAGAGAGAGAGAGTGTGCTTGCAGTGGGACAGCCACGCAGCGAGTGCCAGTAGCACGCACAAGCAGCACAGGTAGTGGTGTACACCACTACCAAGGCTCGCGCTCAAAGTCGTTGGCGTCTGCGCCCCCACCCCTACCCCGCCCCAGCACCAATCAATTCGCTTCACACAGAGCTCTCGTAGACCATCGCACCTACCAGTGTGGATGCCGACGCTGCCATGTTGACGATTTTCCACTTTTGCGCGCGCTCCATGCACCTGCGCCACGCAGGTGGAGCCGCTTCAAGGCGTGGTGCCGGCGCACGGCCACGTTACGGTTGCCGTCACCTTCCAGCCGCTGCTGCTCTCCACGCAAACCATGGAGTTCGAGGTGGGTGGTGGTCTGGAACACCTGTGTGGGCGACGGTTGCCGTCATGAGCCTCCCAGCGCCGCTGCTGCTCTCCATGCAAACCACAACTCCCTGCTGTGCTGTTCTGCCCGCACCACCCAGCCACAGTTGCTTGATCCTGACCTGCGTGCACGCAAAACCCTAACGCGCGCACACTCAAACCCTCATGCATGCAGGTGCGCCTGGCCGAGTTCAACTCGCGCCCTGTGCAGTGCGTGGTCACCGGCGGCGCTTCACCAGGACTGGCCAAGGAGCGCCGCCTGGCTGAGGGCTTGGCCACCCTCATGGGCCACACCCTACAGCCGGAGGGGGGTACGCGGGGCTCTGCAGGGGGCGCGGCGGCGGCGGCGAAACAAATGGCGGCGCTGACCATGGAGCACCTTGACGGAGCCCAACTCATCAAGGCACGTGCCCCACGTTTCACAGGATTGCTTCATCATCATCATCATCATTGCATAGCGTTCATAGGTGTCAATATGCTGCAGCTACAGGTTGCTACAGGATGCTTGCGCGCCCTTGTATCTCATCCTTGGCTCCCTGTAGCGCTCAGCAGCAGCGGAACGCACTGATGCATCCACTGTGCCGCAGGGCACCTTTCCCTTTTTTGCTGCCGGAAGCTACTCCACCAGCGCAGCCACAGCGAGTGCTGGCGCTCAGCGTCCCACAAAACCCGAACCGCTGTATCCATGCAGGCGGCCAAGACCGAGATGATAGCCAACCAGGGAGGAGGCACCATCAGGGGCGGTGCCGGCGGCGGCGACGCGTACACGGCGTTGCTGACTGAGGAGATGCGGACCATGCGTGGTGCCAGGGACTGCCGACAGACGGGTCCCATCGTCACACAGGTGCGCTAGCGGGTGCTTTCTTGTGCATTGGCCGCGGCGGCAAAGCCAGGGACTGCCGACAGACGGGTCTCATCGTCACACAGGTGTGTTTGTGTGTGTGTGTGTGTCGAGTTTGCATCTGGCCCGGCAATGTCTCGCAAGCAGTCGGCATGAAACACGTGCAGCAGTAGAGCACAGGGGAAAAGCCAGGCGCCGACAAAGCCAGGTGCGCAAGCGGGTGTGCTGTCTTGTGCATTGCCCTGCGCACCGCACAGCACCAGCACCATGCACCAACTTGCTGCAATGCCGTCTCCAGTCACATTTGCCTGTGTGAGCCAGGCCCCAAACTGACCTTGTTGCGACCATGATCTGACCCTTGGACCCTAACTCGAGTTCTTACTCAAGCTTAACCCATGCCCTAAAGCACCCTAACGCCATGCAGCCCCCACCCGAGCCCATGGCGCCTCCTGAGCTGGTCCTAGACGGCGTCTACCTGCCACGCACGGAGCTCACAAGCCACGCGGACGTGACGTACGTGCTCAACCAGCAACCTGGCAAGCTGCGTATCAAGGACGTCAAGGTGAGGGCTTGCGGCTAGGGCTTAGAGGCCATGGCGGTGCACAGGACGCCATCCGAGCAAAGCAAAAGGAGAAAAAGAGGACCATGGACTGTTCTCTGACTGACTGTCCTCCTGCATGCGTGTGTGGTGCACAGGACGCCATCCGAGCAAAGCAACGGGAGCAAGAAGGTCACCGCGCGGCACTGGATGCCATCATGGCACACGGAATGGATAGCGGTGTGCACCCGCTGGAACGGCCAGAGGTGCCCGCGCACATCAAGGTAGGGTTTTGGGGTCAGGGTTAGGGTTAGGGTTAGGGCTGGGATTTGGGCCATGTGAGCATTACCTCCTTCCCTTCCCTTCCACTGTCCCTCCATCACTCATTCACTCTCTCTCTCACTCTCCAGCATTAGGCTCGGGCGTGCACCACTCACCCACGCACACCACAATGCCTCCACCCACCCACACCTGCAGGCCGCACTCTTCACCCAGCTCCTCTCCCAAGCGGAAGAGGGCGCGCGCCGCGTGGCATTGGGCTCAGGCGTGCACGTGGGCGATGACGTAATGGCCGCGGAGGAGGTAGCACGGGCGCAGCACCTGCGCGAGCAGCAGCACACGCAGCACCAGGCAAACGTGGAGCTGGCCACGGCTCAGAGGCTGGAAGGGCTGCTGGAGCCTGCTGGGGCGCTGCACCTGCCGCTGTCGCGCTCGGCCGGAGGTGCACTGGATGATGGTCCAGGTGGGTGCTGAGGTGTGGGATTGAACACTGGATTGAACACTGGATTGAACACTGGATTGAACACTGGATTGAACACCGTATGTAGCGGCTGCACCTGCCGCTGTCGTGTTCGGCCGGAGGTGCATTGGATGATGGTCCAGGTGGGTGCTGAGGTGTGGGAATGAATCAGAGCGTGGTGCAGTGTTCGTTAGCCATTCACGAGGAGGAATGGCGTAGCTAGCAATAATAATTAGGGGGCCCCACAGCTCACACAACACAAAGTGTGTTGATTACCTGTCTTTGGCACAGTTTGTGCACGCCTGTGCTTCACGCCTTCCGCAGTGACCTGCCTGCTGTGCCAAGCAGCCACGAAACGAAACAGCTCACACACGTGCAAGCTGAAGTTTCCCGCTTTCACATGCAGGCGGGCAGGGCAATGCCCTCAGCAACGCTGCCTTTGCCGCCACCGCACGTTCGACCGACCACCTCTACAGCCCTGCATGGAGGCTTATCGAGGCGGACGACTTGGAGAAGCGCACCGCCTCCCTGGTCAAGTTCCACCGCAGCGCGTGGAAGATTATATACGCGGCCAGGCTGCGCAAGTGCCTGCAGCGCATCCAGGTGCGCGGCCGATAGGGTTGGGGTTAGGGTTAGGGTCAGGTTATGCGCACACGGATAGGAAACCAGACAAGCACCGCTCCCTGTGAGAACACGTCTGTGCTCCATGTATTGCTCTTGACTTGCTTCCTATCCCAACACACGCCTGTGCTCCATGTATTGCTCTTGACTTGCTTCCTATCCCAACACACGCCTGTGCTCCATG
>QAXK01001539.1:0-11523 GCA_004335735.1 Chlorella sp. KRBP
CCAAGTGCTGGTGCTGGTTGCCTCGCTTGCACCGCAGCTGCTGGTGGGCTTTGCCGACAAGCTGCGTCTCATGACGGTGCTCATGGAGGACCTGCGCACCGTCAAGGAGCTGGGGATCAAGGGCTGCCGCGAGTGCTGCTTCTCCACCGGTGGGCAGTACTTTGCCGCCGTCAACGGGACCACCATATCCATCTACAACACGTACACGTGCGAGAACGTGGGCAACCTGCGCGGACACAATGGAAAGGTGCGTGGCAGTGCAGGTGGCAGGTGGCAGGTGGCGGTGGCAGGTGGCAGGCAGCAGGCGGTGGCAGGTGGGGCAGGCCGGGCAGGCGGTGGCAGGTGGCGGGGCAGGTGCCGCATGGCAAAGCATAGCGCATCACAACATGGGGATGCCCATTGGAAACAGCATGACCACGCGCGGCTGCGTGCACCACACACAAACATCTGATTTGCCCAGCAAGGCGCTGAACCAGGTGCAAAAAAACAACACACGCACAGTCAAGAGCAGGGTGTTTACATCTGTACGCTTGCCGACGCTGTCGCCCCCCCGTTGCTTTCAGGTCCGTTCGCTCTACTGGTCGCCAGACGACACGCGCCTCATCAGCGCCGGCATGGACGGCGCCGTGTACGAGTGGCGGCTCAAGGACTTCAAGCGCGACAAGGAGAACGTGCTCAAGGGGTGCAACTACTCGTCAGTGCTGGCAACAAGCGACTGCAAGACGCTGTACGCTGCCGGTGAGCGGGGCCGGCTTGTGCGGGGCTGTGGTGCTGGCGGCCTCTGCTGTTAGCGGGGCGCGCGGTATGAACTGCAGGTGGCCAGAGATGCTGTCAGTGATGGCCCAGATAGGCAGAGGTGCAGGCAGGGATACAGCAGCACGCTCACTCAGCTGAAGGCATGCAACGACAACAACTCAGCTGAAGGCATGCAACGACAACAACAAGAACAACTCATGCCGCGCTGTATGACTGTGCACGTGTGGCTTTCGCTTGCAGGCTCTGACCGCAAGATCAAGGAGTTTGAGGAGGCACCCGGCGCAGGCACACAGGTGCGCGTCGACGCGTGGGCTAGAACTAGAGCTGGGTTGATGCAAAACCGGTAGACACCTTGTCAGGCGTGAGTTCCAGGTGACTGTTCAGGAGCTGTGCGCGCATGGCAAGCATGCACTTCCACCCGGTTGCGCGCCGTTCATGCGGTGTGTGTGTGTGCGCCTGCGATGTGTGCACGCGCGTGTGCCTGCAGGTGACCAAGGAGGTGGACGTTGGCGTGCCCGTGACGCAGCTGGCGCTGCTTCCAGGCGTCAAGGTGATGATTGCGGCAACGGAGGGAGGCAACCTGCGCACCTACAAGTACCCACTCTCAGGTGAGGACCTGTTGCTGGTGTGGGACGACTGCTGCCTGGCGGGGGGGCTGAGGATGCATGCGCCTGACCACCTGCACCAAACGCGCCGGTCTTCCTCACTCCTTCACCACCGCACTCTGCTGCTGTGGTCGTTGCTTCCAAACGCGCAGGCGAGTTCAGCGAGGTCAAGGCGCACCAGGGCGCCGTCACGCGCCTGCGCGCCACGTGGGACGAGTCGCTCATCGCCACCGCAAGCGACGACGGCAGCGTCTACGTCTGGGACGTGCGGGATCGGGACGCCAAGGCGGCGGCGAGGCGCGAGCAGGTGCGTCGCGGGTCGCGGGTTGTGGATGCGCTCTGATCCGGCCACCGGGTGGCCGACAGGGTGGTGGACAGGGCAGCAGGCCGCAGGCTGCGTCGCCGCTCTGCGGGCGAGTATCTAGACTCACGCCAGCGCCTGCGTGGTCCGTCATGCGTGCCCCGCCTGCAGGAGCGCGTGGACTGGGCGGCCGAGGTGCTGGTGACTCGCTCCGAACTGGACGAGAAGCGTACGCGCATGGCAGAGCTGGAGCAGCAGGTCGCCGAGCTGACCATGCAGACAGAGTATCAGCTGAGGCTCAAGGACCTGCACCTGCAGGAGCGCGTCAAGGAGCTCACAGGTTCGCAGAGCGCCTGCGTGTGGCCTCTGTTGGTGGCATCAGAGCTGCGCTGGCACGCGCGCAGCTATCGCAGCCGGCGGGTGGTCCCCGCTCACCGCTCGTGTCGCTCCTGTTTGCTATTTGTCACGCGAGCGCAGAGAAGTTCACCGCCGAGCTGGAAGCCGACCGCCAAAAGTTCGAGCTGCTGCTCGCCGAGAAGAACGAGGGCGAGCTCGAGTCCGAGGAGAAGCTCAAGGCCGCCGAGGAGCGCGCGCAGGCCGCGCTGCAGTCGCTGGACACGCAGTACCAGGCCAAGATCATGGCCGAGGTCGAGCGCTACCAGGCGCTGGCCGCGGAGAAGGAGGCGCTGGCGGAGCGGTGGGACGAGCAGAACGCGCTGCTGGTGGAGAGCCACGAGCGCGTCATCGCCGAGCTGACGGAGGACTACGAGGCCAAGCTGGCCGAGGAGGCGCTGCGCATCGAGCAGCTGCAGGGCGAGAAGGCGGACCTGATCCGCGAGTTTGAGGAGCACAAGAGCCAGCTGGAGGAGGACGCGGACCGGGAGATTGAGGAGCTCAAGGAGAAGTACGAGGCCAGGCTCCAGGTGAGGCGCGGGGAGGCGGTGCTCGCTAGGGTTGGCAGCCCTAGGTAGCGCGACTGCTGGCGTTGGCTGCCCGGGGGGGCGCATCTTTGACCCCCACGCGCGCCGTGCCCGTTCGGGTTGGAGGGCGCCGCGAGCGATGCCAACCCTAACCCTAACCTGAACACGCGCTCGTCCCTGTCCGCAGTCGGAGCGCGAGGTGGCGCTTCGCCTCAAGGGCGAGAACGGCATCATGCGCAAGAAGTTCAACGCGCTGCAGAAGGACATTGAGGCGCAGAAGGAGGAGATCAAGAACCTGTTCGAGCAGAAGCGCGAGCTGTACGCCACCATCGCGTCCCTGGAGAAGGACATTGCGAGCCTCAAGCGCGAGATCCGCGAGCGCGACGAGACGATCGGCGACAAGGAGCGGCGCATCTACGACCTCAAGAAGAAGAACCAGGAGCTCGAAAAGTTCAAGTTCGTGCTCGACTACAAGATCAAGGAGCTCAAGAAGCACATTGAGCCGCGCGAGAACGAGATCGCCGAGATGAAGGAGCAGATCAAGGAGGTGAGCGAGGCGGGTGGCAGTGGTGGCCAGGGTCAGGTTTAGGGTTGGGGGTCAGCACGGGCAACTTGCCTGTCCTTTGTGCCGGACCAAAGCCAGCAACGAGGCCCGCGGCAGGGGGCCTGCTCTGACGCACGCTGGTGCTGCGGTGCGCCGCGTGCGATGCTGCGCAGATGGACGGTGAGCTGGAGCGTTACCACAAGACCAACAGCGGCCTGGACCTGACCATCTCCAACCTGCGCCTCAAGCAGGCGGGCCTGCAGAGCGAGGTGCTGAGCCAGCGCAAGGGCAAGGCCGACGCTGAGGGGCTGGTGCGGCGCCTGCAGCACGACCTCACGGGCGTGGTGGCGGTGATCCAAGAGCCCAAGGCGCTCAAGGAGAGGGTCAAGCAGCTCTTCCAAAAGTACTGCAGCGACGACAGGTGCGGGACGGGTGCTGTCCGCATGCTACTGGGCAGGCGGAGGCGGTGCACTCTCGCAGCACTTGCAGCAGCGGTGCCGCCTGCCACTTGAGCCTGCCAGGGTGATGCCTGCTACACCTGTCTTCGTTCCTCCACCTTGCATGTGGTGATGCTGAGCGGCGCATGCTTGCGTTTGCTTGTTGTCGCAGGTCCGGCGCCGGTGACTTGGAGGGTGGCGACCTGGAGCGGGAGGCGGCGCGCCAGCGCGAGTACCTTGAGAAGACGGTCGACAGCCTCAAGCGCAAGCTCGCAAAGGACAGCGAGCTGCACCGCACCGACAACCTCCGCATCATGCAGGTGAGCCGCAGTCGCCAGGGACCGCCACCCGCACTCTGCGATGGGCCACGCTCTCGCGCACCGCGCAAGTCGCACAAGCCGCGAGCGCCAAGCCAGCCGAAGCTGACGCGTTGCGTGCTGGGATGCATTGCCCCGACTTGGCCCAATGTTCTCGCGCAGGAGAACACGGCGCTCATCAAGGAGATCAACGAGCTCCGCCGCGAGATCCGCTCCCTGCGCGGACGCGTGGCGACCATGAGCGGCAGCACCGGCGGCGCCAACGGCGCCATGGTCAGCTCACGTGGCGGCGACCGGCCCCACAGCCCCGGCGCGCTATCCTCGGACCAGGCGGACAGCCTCCGCAAGGAGATCGAGATCCAGAGGTGTGTGATATGATCTGCTGCGACCTGCTCTGGTGCGCCGCGCCCACACACACACACACCGTGCGCCGACCACACACACACCGTGCGTCCGCAACTCGTTCGCTCGCCCATCGCAGGGAGCTCATCAGCCGCTTGCGCGAGGACGGCACCGCCAAGGAAGGTCGCATCCGACAGCTCGAGACCATGGTCGTGTCGCAGCGCCCCATCAGCCGCGGCGCGCTCCCGCCGCTCGCGCCCGAGCTCGCGCAGGGCATGGCCGCGCCCCATGGCAAGCCTTACCCCGAGGATCACTCGCAGCACGATCAGCAGCCCTACACCATCTCGAGCCGCCCGCCCACGTCGCAGCAGGCGGGCAGCCGCCCCTCCACGCAGCAGCAGGCCTCCCGGCCGCCCTCGCAGCCCCCGCCAATCACCTCGCACAGCCTGTCCATGGGACGTGCGCCCTCTGGTGCGGCGCTGCCACCGCTGCAGCCTGCACCGTCCAGCGGCAGCCGCCCCGGCAGTGCCGGGCAGCAGGCACCTGCGCCAGCTGCCTCCCAGGAGCCTGAACAGGCGCCCGAGCCTGCGGAGGCACCCCAGGAGGAGCCAGAGGCCCCTCTGGCCGAGGAGTCAGCAGCAGCGCCCCCAGCGGTAGAGGAGGAGGAGCAGCAGGCTGCTCCTGAGCCCGTCAGTGACGAGGCGGCACCTCCTGAAGCAGCGGCGGCGCCTGCGGCAGAGGCGGTTGAGGAGGCAGCAGCGGCTCCTGAGGAGGAGCCATCGGCAGCGCCTGCGGAGGAGGCATCCGTCGCACCTGCAGAGGAGCCGGCAGCAGCTGCGGAGGAGGCGCCGACAGCGGAGGCTGCACCTGAGCCAGCGACGGATGCAGCGCCTGCTGAGGACGCCGCAGTGCCTGCTGAGCAGCCAGCGCCCGAGCCAGAGGCACAGGAGGCGGCAGTGCCTGCGGCGGCGGAGGAGGGCGATGCGCCAGAGCCGGCAGCAGATGGTGAGCTGGTGGCGGAGGCCACGGCGGCCGTGGTAGGCGGTGCGGGTGAGGAGGAGACGGAGGTGGCGGAGGCAGAGGCGGCAGAGGAGGGGGCTGCACCTGCGGCTGAGGAGGCAGAGCCAGTTGCTGCTGAGGCGGAGGCGCCTGCAGCGGAGGGCGAGGCGCCAGCGGCCGAGGCGCCGGCGGAGCCGTAATGCTTTCTGCCGTCGCGTGCTTGTGTATGCCATGGCTTTCCGTGCTGACGTGTTTGGGGTGCTCCTGTTCCAGCCGGTGATGGTTCGCTGTACTGTCGTACATGCTCTTTCGTGGCAATGGTGGCAACTTCAGCCACGATGAGGAGAGGACAGCCCCACATGCGCGCGCCGCACCCTTGCCCAGCGACTGTTGCAGTGCTTTGAACCGAACTGCGGAACGCATCACGCGACGCGCATGCTGTGGTCCGGTCCACGCACCGTAAGAGTCACAGAGATCACACAGCAGGTCTAGCTGCTCAACAGTAACTTCCAGACCATGTTTGCGCACTTGTTCAGCGGCCAGCCCGGCAGCGCGAGGAAGTCCCAAGGTCAGGTCGACCAGCAAGAGCTCCGGAAGCAGCGCGAGCGCGAGCGGGAGCAGTTTAATAAGGCGCGTGCTGAGGTGCATTGCTGCTCGCGCTGGCTCTGCGAGGGGTGGAGAACCCACTTTTGCGGACGTCCAGGCTCTGGCAGCACAGGCCGAAACAAGGACTCCAGCAGCTTTGAGCGTGTTTTCTTGACGAGCAGCAGGGACAGCCTGCAGGTCCAGGAGGGGCAAGATCACCGCCTCACGCTGCAGCAGTCCCTTCCCTCCCTTGTCCACGCGCAGCACCTGTCGAACGATGCGGGGGAGGTGATGCACAAGCTCGTGACGAACATGCATGGCGAGCTGCGGATGGTCGTGGAGGAGATGGTGCAGCAGTCGAGCGAGTTTTGGAACAACCAGGTGCGCTCCAGGCTTGCTGCAGGGGGATGGCTGGGTGCAGGGGGGTGGGGGCCACGGGCGCGTCTGTCTCCCGTCTCCCGGGGGAGCGCAGCTGCCCAGCGCCCAGCACTGTGGTGCGCCAGACACGTGGTGGCGTAGGTGCCCCTGTTTCCTTGGGATGTTTCAAAGCGCAAGCCCGTGCACAGCAGTTTCATTCCTACACGTCCTCGTTCGGCAATCCTGCGCACAACTCTGCAGGGGTGATGAGGCGCTGGCTCTGCTGCAGGACGCGCTACCAACCCTGCCTGACCCCCCACCCGGCCCCCGTTCTGACCCGCCACCGTGACCCCACCCGTCGTGTGCCCGCAGCTGCACAAGTCCGACGAGGTGCACAAGGAGGAGGTCAAGAGCCTGCAGGCGGAGGTCAACGAGCTGAGGGAGCAGCTCGAAAAGACGGTCCGCGTCTACAACGAGGTGCGTGTTCCGAGGTGTGGGGAGTGAGACCACGTGAACAACAACGTGCGCTCCAGTGACGGGCGCCTCCAGCCTTGAGCAGGCTCGTGGGAGGAGGGGAGGTGGGGGCATGGCAGCAGTGGGGCCTTGAAGAACCCCGTCGTGTGTTGTTGCGTGTCGTGTGTGTGTGTGTGTGTGTGTGTGTGTGTATGTTAAGCTTTACATCTGGGTGCGGCCATCTCTGGCAAGCAAATGAGCATAGATACGCCATCACGCACACAACCCAAAGGGCCACCCCCAGCTCCCTGGTCGGAACTCTCCTGGCGTGCATGTGTCGTGCGTTGTATGGTCGGAACGCTCCTGGCGTGCAGGTGGTCAAGGACCTGCACGCGCAGCTGGCGGAGGCGCACGAGGTGGCGGAAGTCGCCAAGAAGGTGGCCGAGGCCAAGGTGTGCGCATGCAAGCTCGCGTGGCTCACGCTGCTGCCTTGTACAAGAGGGGCTTGCATGGCACGCATGGCACGTGTCTTTCAGGCTCCATCGCACCCTTCAGGACAGGTGCCTTGGTTGGCGTTGTGTCTGTGCGCCTTGTCATGGTGTCTGTGCACCTTGGCATGGTGACTGTTCGACGTCTCTGCTTGTCATGACACTGTACCTTCCTTCCCGCCTGCCCTGCAGTCGGCGGTGGCAGCACAGCACCAGAGCAACAGCGCCCACGTCCACCAGTCAGGCGGGGCGAGTGGCGGGGGCCGCAGCGTGGGACCAAGCACACCCAGTGCAGGGACTGCTGTCGGGGGGCTTGGCGCTGATGCGTTGGCGGACGTGGGTGCGGCTGCGGCTGCGGGAGGAGG
Organism: Chlorella sp. KRBP; assembly: GCA_004335735.1. Classification (NCBI taxonomy): domain Eukaryota; kingdom Viridiplantae; phylum Chlorophyta; class Trebouxiophyceae; order Chlorellales; family Chlorellaceae; genus Chlorella; species Chlorella sp. KRBP. The sequence goes on from QAXK01001539.1 coordinate 7,470, forward strand.
AGGGACGGTGGCAGCACACGAGCTGGTCAGTGCCAAGGCGCAAGTGCAGGTGAGATGCTAAAGGGCATGTTTGGCGTGATGCCACCAGGACTGCAAGTCAAGGGGGCGGGGGGCAGCTGGGAGCATCAGGCACGGGTGCGTGCTCACGCTGTTTTGTTTAGCTGTGGCGTGGTGGGGTGTGGTGGGGTGGGGTAGGGTGTGGTGGGGTGGGACAGGCAATGACCCAGAAGCAGGCACGGGTGCGTGCTCATGCTGTTTGCATCGCGTTGCTGTGCTGTGGTGTGGCAGGCACTGACCCAGCAACTGGCTCAGGCGCAGACGGCGGCACACGAGGCTGAGACCAAGGCGCAGCAGAAACGCCTGGCGCTGGTGCAGGTGAGCATGTGCGACTGCGTCGCTTGGGGAGGTGCTGGGTGGGTGCAGGTGGGGTCCAGGCGCGCAGCAGAAACGCACGGCGCTGGTGCAGCAGCCTGGTGCAGCCTGTTGCAGCATTGTGGCTGAGTCGATCGCGATTGCAGGTTGGCCAGCCATGTCAACAACGTTCATGGGGGCAGTGGCCGAACTGTTCTCCTGCCATGCTGCACCACCGTGTGATGCAGACTGTGGAGAAGCAGCACCGAGACATCGAAGACCTCAAGCTACAGCTAAAGAAGGTGTGTGCCGCTTGCACATCTGATGCGCCCACCGCCGCCAAACCGCATGCAAAAACCCACACTCACACACTAACACACCGTTTATGGCCAGCGGACAAGCCATGGCACCATCCCAGGCCAGAGCATGCAGCCACTTGGGTCGCACAGCAGCGCGTGGCACACGCTCCATCTCATGCATGCCGCCGCTCGTCCTGCACCTGCTCGTGCATCCGCTCAACAAGCTACCTCATCATCATAATTGCAAGACGTTCACGACAGGTGTCATGATGCTGCAGCCGTCACAACAGACCGCCAGGCAGGCCTCCCCAAGCAGAGTGCCAGCACCAACAAGCTATCTCTCTTCCCGTGTATGATGCTCTCCGGGTTGCTCTCTGCCGCACAGTGCCACCTCCCTTGCGTGCCGCAAGCCCAAAGCCCTCATGCCCCATGCACGCATGCAGGCGGAGGCCCGGGACCAGAAGCTGACGAGCGTGTCTGAGCACCTCTTGGCCAAGCAGGCCTCCATGGTGACCACCATTAAAACCCTACAAGACCAACTGCAGCAGCACCACCCACAGCCCACCACCAGTGCTGGCCCGACCACAGCCTCCTCCTCCTCCTCGTCCTCCTCCTCGCACCCTGATGCCACATCAACCACCATCGCCGCCGCCGCCGCTGCAGCTCCTAGCTTGCCCCCAGCACCCGCTGGCCCTCACGTCAACGCCACTGCAGACGCGGCGGTGGGGCCAGCGGTGGCGCTGCAACCCGCAGTGGAGGCGGAAGCAGCGCAGCCCTCACAAGCTGCAGCAGCGGTGGCGTCGCACTCGGTAGAAGCCCTGTTGCAACTAGATGTGGCTGCAGGCGTCGTAGCGGTGCTGGGCGATGGAGGGCACGAGGGAGGGGAGCAGCACGCGTTTGGGGGGGGAGCTGGGGATGCGGTGGGGGAGGAGGAGGAGGAGAGCGGTGGGGGCCTGTTGGGAGGGGTGCCGTGACAGCACACGGGGTGCGTGACAGCACATGGTGGCGAGCAGCAGCAAACGTCGCAGCAAGCGTACTGTGTGTCCCAAGAGGTGGGCAGGCGCGCTTGCTGGTAGCAGCAGTTTCCGGTAGCACATCCGGTACCGCTTGGCGGTTCCTATTCCTTGGGGTGGTTTTGTGCGGGTGCTGGCTTGCGTGCTTGCTGCATGGTACGGGTCGCAGTGTGTGTGTGTGCGCTTGCAAACGGGGCGGCCCAGCCGCATCAACCAAGGCAGCACGGATCAGCAGCGAGGAAAGGTTAGGTGTGCTGTGCGCATTGCTCTCATGCGCTCAGTGGCTCGTGTTCCTGCAAGCAGTCCTCCCTCTCGGGAGTCCTCCCTTTGTACACAGCGACTGCAACTGATTTTGCTGGGCTGCTCTGAGCTCTTTGTACCAGCTTTTATGTCTCAAGCTGTTTGTAGCCGTTCCCTGCTTGGACCCTTTTCGACAATTGCTGCAGGATGGGACCCCCCCCTCGATATCCGTCTCAATGCCCGGCTTGCATGTAAGCATGCGCAAGCACACGTGCATGTGATTGATCATATGCGGCATCGCAACCGAATGCAAGGATGCTGGCCTGAGATACTTAAGTGGGCGTTGCTCTACGTAGGGGCAGCTCTCAGGTGCTTCAAGGGAAGGGAGGATCGCGAGGCAGGCAAGCAGGCGCCATGCCATTTGCTCGAGGAGATTACGAGGCACTGGTGCAGGCACAGACTAGCGGACTGCCACTATGCAGCCGTTGCAGAAAGAAAAGAAAAAACAATATCTACAAGCACTCGCGTCTACAGGGTGGCAAGGTGCCAATCAGCAACAATAGAGCTCTTGGCAACGCAAGGCGCAACCGCAACAGCAGGGGTCATCTTTGCACAAAACTCTGCCACTGCGGTGTGCCACTTGGGCTCGCATCATGATGAGGGCAGCCGTGCAGCGGGCGAATGCACTTCATTTGGCAAAAGGCTCAGTGTGCACGCCTTCCGCAGGATTCAGGTTCGAGGCGGCTAGGGTAAGGGGCTAGGGTTAGGTGGTGCTGGCCCGGCGTCCCTGTGCGTCCAGCAGCTGCTTGCGGAGCGCCAGGAAGCGCGGCATGAGGGTGGTGCGGTCGGCATAGGCCTCTGCACTCGCAGCGCCTGCGGGCAGTGGAGGGCAGGGCACGAACAAGGGTGCGTGTGGGATTTGCATCAGGTTTGGCGCCTCGGTGGGCGTATCAGATCGTGTCCCCGCACCACAAAGGCAAACGAGCAAGACAGAAAAATCTCGATAATTGGGAGGAACGGCGGTGCGTTTGTGTAGCGTGCAAACGGGGCTTCAGGCCGCAGCAACCAAGGCAGTACGGATCAGCAGCCAGGAAAGACCAGGCACCTGAAGGCAGCAGAAGAGCGCCAGGAGGACCAAAATGCAGGAGGAGCGAGGCTTCACTCAGTGACTGGCCCTGGCTCCTGTTCATGCGTTGACATGCTGCCGCCCGTCCCGTCTTCACCTCAGGCGTGCCTTGTCCCATGGTGAGAAATGTGCAGGAATGCGCAAGTGCAGCACCAGGCAGCTTCCCTCCGCCTCCCCGTGCCCGCAAACCACTCACTGGCATAGAGGGCTTGTTCAATCTTGGCCACACAGTGCTGGAAGGACGAGGTGCGGTCCGACCTGAGCCCACCCGGCAGCTTGGCTAACACAGCCTGCAGAGGTGTGGAACATCAAAAGATCCGAACATCGCTCAGGGAGCTGCACGCCTGGCAGCTTGGTTAGCATCTGCATCAGCTGCCGCATTCGTATCAGCCCAACAGCTGCTCCAGCTAGCGGCTACTCACTCAAACACTCAAACAGCGTGAAGCTCACCTCTACAATGTCCTTGACCACTGCCTGGCGCATGGCCAGGTCGCCCTGCAGGTCATGCCACGCCATGGCCACCTCCCCTCCTGCTGCCGCTAACTGCAGCCCATCGCCCTGCTGCCACCGCTGCTGCGCGTGCTGTGGTCCAGCAGGCAACAGGGGCGCTGCCGCCGCCGCCGCCGTCGTCCCGATCCCTATTGCTGCAGCAACAGCAACGGCTGCGTCCGCAGCTGTTGCAGAGCGAGGCTGTGCCGCTGTCACGGTGGTGGGATGCGGACGAGGAGGGCGGGATGTGGGCGGGGGCGTCCTGGCCAGGCGACAAGGAGGTGGCGGAGGAAGGAGGGCGGGCGGCTGTTCACCCGATGGGCGGGGAAGCAGCAAGCCTGCTGCGGCTGGCGCGGCAGGCCTGCTGGCGGAAGCCGCGTGGAAGGTGCCTGCTGGGTGCGGGTGCTGGCGGTGCGGCGGCGATGGTGGTGCAAGGGCGGTGGCGGTGCTGGCAGGCTGCAGCAGCGGGTGGCGTGGTGCGCCACTGGCCGCTTGCGGTGCCACGGCTGTGGACCCCGCTGCTGCTGGGCTGGTGG